>BROF01004934.1:18486-28776 GCA_024346535.1 Eptatretus burgeri | reverse complement strand
TTAAACTCTTCCTTTATTTACTCTCCGAGATATTCATCAACGTGGTTTGTCCATCATGAGAGAACCCCGTACCGGGTTCCTGGTCCGTCCCGTCCCCTCCATCACGAAGGTTCTGAACGTCCAGGATCTTGAACCCGCAGATCCCAACAGCTCCTCCCGGACCCCCTCTGGTCCCTCCATCAGAACTCGACTTGGAGTCCGAGTAGTTGGGATGGTGAGCGCAGCTCGGGGGGTCTCGGTCCATGACCGTCAATCACCGCGAGTTACAGAACTGATTCAGTTGGATCGGATTCGTCTCTTCACAGCTTCAAAAATAAAGGAAATTTCTATCATACCGGTGGATATGAAAATAATTCAGGTGAACTATTGTACTGTTGTTATACACATGTCACTTCCCCAAATTAACACATCTTATATCTCAACCACTCGTGTTTCACATTCATGGAGCAAGAGGTGAAAAGGGAAGGAGGGAGAATGTACAAGCCGAGCTCACATATACACCGAAAAAGAGATCACGTGGCGAAATCTCATTTATTCCTTTGCAAACAATGTAGTTCACAAAGGAGACTAATATGTGTGATGTTCGTAATTAAATGGCACCTACAAAGGAACTGTAACACCATCACAGTGGATTCCTCAGGGGCATTTATTTATTATGTACGCAAATATGGGAGATATTTTTATCCCCCCATCCCTTCAGTTCTCCCTAAATTCCTTTCCCTCCAGTACCACTTGCCATACTCTCCCTCTTCCTTTTCTGAAAACAACTTTCGTTATTAGGTGGCCTCGGTAATAAGTGTACGTTTTCTGTTCTCCTTGTCTTGTGGCCAACACGTGATTTTATTCTTTGGGCATCACTAGTTCAAGCAAACACATGGTAGATAAGGCAGTTAGTTCCACGTGGCTGTTGTGAGGGAATTAGTTCCCAAGAGAGTGTGAAATATTTCGGAAATCTGCAAGGAATGTCCTTTGCCAACATAATAACAGGAACCTGCGGATATAACGTCTCTTCTGTCAGAATTGTAGACGGTCACTTGCAAACCGAGCCTCAAAGGCGGTGTACGGTAACGTTTTAAAATTAATAAATACAAGGCACACAGGGAGGTGAAAAATCGCTGCACGTGATGTGCACAGTAAAACGAGTGTTCATTCACGTACGTTGGATGTCTAATAAATAAAGAAGATAAAAGCACTCACGCTAGGCCGAGGCTTCGCACTTTGGCACGCTCATGAGGCTCTCGTGTCAAAATGAAACGTCCCAGAAGATAAAGAAAATAGGGTCACAGTTGTGAAACATCATATCTTCCAGTCTCCTTGAATATATGAAAGAAAATAATTCCTACCAGTTATTTTTGAGGGTTTTTTTTGGGGGGGGGAGTTGTTTTTTGTTAACAGCATTGATGTTAGTTTATGTTTCCCTGCTGTGATGTCTTACCTCCCTGCTCCTTTCAGTCTTTCTTGAAATACCCCCATCGGTCTGTTCCCCCTCTGCCTTTCTCAATCAACCAATAAATCCCCTTCACCAAACCTCAATTCAAGAACCCCTCCTTCACCCCATTGGTCTGTTCCAATAACCTCTCTGTCTTTTGCAATCCCCCCAATCATCCACTTCACCAGACCTCAATTCAATCCCGTCGGTTTCTTTCAATCCTGAAGGTTTATTGCCATCCTTTGGTGCATCTGTCTTCCTCATCATTCGAATCAAGTCATTATTTACCACCAACAACCCATCGCTCACCGGAAGGGCAAAAGAAATGAGCCTCTGGACTGGCACCGAATTGCTTTCCCACATTCTTCCTTCCCTGCACTTCCTTATTCTTCCTTCTTGATTGTGGCACAAAGCACATTCGTGGCACAAAGCACAACGCTTGGTGTATTTGTGGTGAAACAAAGCGCTTCTCACATGCATGTCCGTGGCACGAAGTGCAACACTTTTCCCATCTACACTAATAAATGCCAATGTGCGTCAGTGTGTCAGTGTGTGTCTTCTCCATAATTAAAAAAAACCATGAAACCTAGCAGCCTGAAACTTTGCACGCATACTAAGAAAACTCCAAGGAAGTGCAAGAGTGAAAATTGGGTGTTTGGGTTAATTAAAACACCCCTTTTGAAGATAATTAACGGTTTATTTAATTTTATGCTTGATCACACGTATCCTTGGCCACTTCGCTCTCTGGGGTCTTAAGGCGTTTCCTGGGTAACCTCACTGGGGTCTGAAGCCGCCATGTTTTTTGGACTGCTTAATCATGCTTTGAATTGGAACAGCCCACAATGATTTCTTAACGATAAAGTAAAATTTTTTCACCTTCCTCACTCATGTTATTGAATGCCTGTTCATCATACCGACAAATCGCTGGGTACATTGCAATGCTTATAAACACCTGGAGATGCCAGCATTCGGGGCTGTATTTGATTTCCACGCATGTCATAACCTCGATAATTTCATAAACTAAGAAGAATCACAAAATTTAAGCAACAGATTTTAACTCAGCAGTACTAGTTCCTACTCCTACAAAAGTGTTAATTTGTCCAATTCAGACATATTTGATGTTTCCGGCGTCTCCGGGAGGTATTGTCGTGGTGCCAGGGTTCGGGGGCGGGGAACAACTGCCAGATGGAGCAGTTGGGCCGTCTCCCTCCATACACCCGGAATTGAAGGTCGTCACCCCGGATAACTTCGAAGTCGACGGGTCGCTTAATGGACCGTGGACACCAATATTTCAACTGCGCGGTGAGGGTCTTTTTGTCTGATTCCAATTTACCTAATTAGCCGCGCGGTCTAGCTTCCGGGGAAGCCACACCCTCGGCCAGCTTTGTCCGAACCGAGTCGCTGTTACCGACTCGGATCCGGCGTAACCGAGCGGAAATTACCAAAGCCGCGCCAGCCCAAATAACAATTTACGGGACAATCGGCCTCCCTAATTCTCAAGCCCGAACCATACTGGGTCAATGAAAGAACACACAGACAACGAACTGGAACATTTAACAGTTATTTATTTTCAATAGGGAGGGAAACAGAGCAGACTTTATCACGAATATAAATGTAGGCAAATGTACAATGGCAATCACTTAACAGTTTTACTTAGAGACTGGTGCCACACACAGACACAGCACACCCAAAAATAAATGGAGCCAGCTGGCCTTTTTGGACCCTTCAGCCACGGAGGATAGGCAAGCTGGGGGTCAGAGTCTGGTCGGGTACCTGGCCGTCTTGTGCGGTTTTACCGACTTGCACTTGTGGAGTTTGGAGTCCGTGGACGGGAACGGGGATTCCCAGCTCGAGCGCTCCAACACAACCCACCACGGTGGGACTCGAACCCACGAACCAGAATCCAACGAGCGCAGCCAGGATCCTATGAATGACCCGGCCAGCCACGAACGATGACCGACGACCAGGAGAGCCCAGCAGACCAGAAGCAAGGAATGACCTCCAAGGAACCAAGGAACAACATCCCGGATACAGCTCGTGATCCTTCTTTCTCTCCCCCGTGCGGTGTGGAGGGATCCGCTCTCGGGTAACTCGCCTCCGGATTGGATGGGGCGTTTTCGGGTGTAATGGTGGCCAGCCGCGATTGGAGGAGGGGGGCGTGTCGGCGTTCCTCCCCCGAGAGAGGCTCTTTTGTTGTCTTCCCCAGTGTCGAGAAGGGAGACATTCTTCTATGATGGGGCGGAGTCAGAGATGAGGCGATCTCACCCCTGATTGGACAGGAGGGACATTCCATATTGCTGGGGCGGAGTCGGCTCTAAGGCGAGGGGGGGCTCCGCCTACGTCCTTAGTCAGAAACACGTGCGTTATGGCGCCATGGTGTGAAGTGAAAGCTGGGCGGGTGAAGCGCTTGTTCGCCCGCAGAGTGGGAGGAGTGAAGTGAGGGTTTTGTTGGCGTTGGTTGATTTAAAGATGTAAAAACCTGACTATAAAAGAAACCCGCAGTGCACACATGAAATTAACCCATTAGACACAAGGGAGGGATTCTAACTATCCACATATACTTAACGAGATAACTGAACTATGGGACTGCTGACTGTCTGTGTGCAAAAGTCTTCCAAATTCATAACAGTATGCGTTTAATATGACAGTTTGGTGATTGCTAATCGTGTGCCAAGCAAGCCATTTCTAATCAACCGTTTCTTTGGAGTGCTTGCTTGAGTGTTTAAGCCACTTAACAAGCGCTCTCCAAGCTGCTTGGTTGTTCATTTCAAGAAAGTACCCGTGCTTTCAATGGAACATCGATTAGACGTATGTTTCTGCCTGTTGGGCCCTGTGGTGTCGTGCAGTGGCTGCGTCAGGAGGTGTCTCATTCGCTGAAAATGTGCAATTTTATTTTTACAGGACATAGTTTTGTTTTACTATTTTGTGTGATCTCCTTTTAATATTGTTGAAGATTCGGCGTTACTTAACAGCACCGCCGTCTCAGGGGTTATAACGCCGGCGAGTTCGGCACAGGTCTCGGGTTACGTGCCTCAGATCACGATACCAACGTACAACTGGGCCGTACCAGTTGGGGATATAGACCCCGGCTACAGACTGGGTTTGTCAGAGACCGAGCGAAGTCTGCCAGTCCGTAGCCCGTTTGGTTTTAAATACAAATCGAGCGGATTGCTCCTCAGCACGGCACGAATAAACTCAAGGCGGCAACTTTCGTATAACTCAGCCAGATTGATTGGGGACACATTGGGGAACACGACACAAGCAAAGCATTCATGACAATGTTATAATTAATCTATAACCCGCTCTTAACTGGGGAGATACGGATACGGGTTTCGAAGGGGGCCCTAGCGAAATAAACCTTAGACAACATGCAGACAAGACACGGAGTACTTGGTAGTACCTCATGGACGAGAGAAAAAGTGTCGAAGGCACGAATGCGGCTCATGAGAAGCCGATGTCAACAGATTCGAGCGCCCAAGCTCGAGCACGCCGTGTGGCAAGATGGCAGCGACATCCTTTTGTCGCATTGCTCATGCACCAGCCTCGGCGCGTTCAGCCCCTGTAAGGTCGACGGCACAAGACAGTCAGTTATACGGTGGTAGTAGTGTTGCAGTGTTGTCGTAGTGTTGTACTGCCGACGTAGTGTTGCAAATACTTAAAAGCATTCAAATTGACATTGTTTCCGACTGACTCATTCGAGTTTGCAGCAGCTCTCCGCCAATGGGTTGCTGGCACGTCTTGTTGACTGGCTCTGTGAGGGCGCTGGGTGGGGGCTGGTTAAGATAGGGGGGAAGGAAAAAGAAGGCGCCTCTCAGTACACCACACTGTATGAACACTGGACCGCCTGCTACACCTTCCGACACACATTTAACGTCCGATTACCAAACAACCTGGCTAACACATGCATTTAAGGGGGGATCTGGGCTAATTCTATATTTAATAACCCACTAAGGACCCATTTCCACAACAATATATCTTGGGCACCATTTTGGAGGGAAATACCCATCGCTTGTCATCCGAGAGAATAAAGGCTGTTTTGGAGCTTCGAGACAGACAAGAATAAGAAAGTATGAGATTGTTTCTAGGGATGGTGGGATACTGTAGACAGTGGATAGTTGATTATGCTATCAGTCTTGACCAGACCATTGCTGGATATCAGTCGACATCGTGTCACAGAACCTTTACAATGGACAAATGAAGCAAAGCCTTTAAGGCGCTAAAAGTGGCTTTATCATGCATCCGTGCCAGCATTGGGATTGCCAAATTATCACAAAACATTTTATCTTTATTCTCAGGGGAAAGGTAGATTTGCTCAAACAGTGGTCACCCAACCACATGGGAAAGAAATGCACCCGATAGTGTATTACAGCACCAAATTGGATGCCGTGGCTTTGGGGTTCCCGCCTTATTTGCGAACCGATGCCGCTTTGGAAACCTGGAAATGCTGCTCCATGTCGATGGGTCATCTTCGAGGGTGAATGATGGTTCTCTACTCTCAGGAATATGCTCTCTGTACAGATTCAGAAATGGTAAAGAGTGGCAAACTGCCAAAAACATATTCTGCGTTAATGCGAGCGTGCAAATTAGCATCGTATCGATCTGTCACAATTTACACTGATTCAAAGTATGCTGATGGCATTGTTCATAACTTTGGAACACGATGGAAAGAAAGAGGATACGTAACATCATTAGGTGCTTCCATTAAAAATGGACGAATGATTTCAGACCTACTTGAAGCGTTGCTTTTGTCCTCTGCTATTGCAGTTGTTCAATGTAAAGCACACATGAGGGGGAACGATAGAATTGGCAAGGGAAACACCATAGCAGATAACGCTGCAAAAATAGCTGCAAGATCATCAACAGCCGTGGTCACATCCCAGGTTGTAGCTAAGACTTTGGAGAATTCTGCATCTATTAATGACGTACTTGCCTTACAGGGTGCAGTTGACGAGTCCGAGAGGCAATCTAGGTGTGATGCAGGATACGAGATCGACAATGACTCAAGCTTGTGGACAAAATATAAGCGAGCGGTGGCACCGAAAGCAATGCTTCCGTGGATTGCTCGTATGGCACCTGGGATTTGCCTTTCGAGCAAAGGGGGGGGGGTATGCAATACCATTTGTAAAACCTGGTATGCTCCTGGATTCAGTGTTACACATACAATGTCAATAAGATGAAGTATATTTAACTATAAACTCTCATCCTGGTGTCTCGCAGGCAGGGTGATTCATCAATATGTGTGTGTGCCGTCCCTCAGATGGACATTGGGTAAGTGGCCCGTCTGCTAGCGTGGAGGATTTGTGTGTTCTTATTCGTCTTCTTGCGTGTGGCAGCTTGGCTGACAGGTAGCTATCGTTTTGTTGGGTGTGACTGTGCCGTTGATGCTGTGCCCCTGTGCCAGTGCACTGGTGCTGATTTCTGACATCAGAACCAATGTGTTGTACTTATTTTAAATACTACTGGGAGATCGCATTGGAATGTTGGAATCGAAATGCCAATTTAATTGTACAGTAAGATATACTCTCGGCATTGGGTTGGCATTGGTTTGTGAGCATTGGATCCCGCGGTGTCCCTTGCGAGGGCTGAGTTATTGTTGGCATTATAAAAGAAAAAAAAACATAATTTAATAGAAATACCTGTAAAAGGATTGCTATATCACTTTCTCATTGTGTCGAAGCATCGCTTGAACTATTAGATCAAGTTCCTGTGTGCTTGTGGACAAAACACCCTGTTGTAGCAGAAGATGATTTGCTGTACCGACGTAGTGTTGCAAATACTTAAAAGCATTCAAATTGACATTGTTTCCGAGCGTGGCCCACATACACGATACGACTCTTGTGATGCAGAAACATAAAACAAAATTACTGGATATAACAAAAGAAAACAAAATCACTCGATCTGTTTCCTCGAAGTATTTTGTCCGAGCCGGAGCCATTCGCCTTGTAGACGGTATGACATACAGAGCATGTTATTTGGCCTGTCGCCTTCATGAAGACATCGACCTACAGGACCATGGAGGTCCATTGTACCACCAGTATGCAATGTGGCATTTGGGAAACCTAGCCGAGGTAATTAAACCATTTGATTTTTAGTCGACAGTCAGAGAGCAGGTAGCATGTCCAACTGAATGTTTTGCATCCCACAATTGAAGTGTTCTTCCTCATCTTGTCGTCTTCTCCCGCTTTAAAGTGTTCATCTACATTTGTGCTCGCTCTGCTTTAAAGCAACTTTAAACTTAAAGAGTACGTGGAGCTTTGAACATAAGTGCCTCAAATCCTTCTCATCATTTACACATATTACATATGCATGAAAGAGGATCAGTGCTAATCCAGTATGTTGACGATTCGCTCATATGTTCACCGACAAAGGAGGCGTGAGAACAGGACTCTCTACCATCCTCTGCATCTTTAACCGTAATACAATGATGACCTTTGTGTTGCACAAGCCCCTCCCCATGTGTGTGTGGGGTGGGGGAGTGGAAGGGGTGGGATGAGGGTAGGGGTGCAATGGGGGGGGGTGGGGAAATAAATGGGGTGTAGCATGTGGGTGTGGCACGTGGGCATGGCATGTGAGTGAGGAGTGTGCGTGAAGACAACAAAGGGATGGAGTGAATTTTTTTATTATTCAGTTTTTATTGTTTTTTCTATTATTAATTTTTTCAATTATTTGATTTTTGCAATTGTATCATTTTTTCAATTATTATTCTTATTTTCTTCTTCAATTGTTCATTTTTTTTTTCTTATTCATCATTTTTGTCTTTTGTAATTCCTGTGAGTAAAATTATCCCAAGATTTCCTCTCCCTGTAAGTAAAACAATTTATATATCCAAGGAACTGTGTCTAAAACATCAATTATTTTTTTAAAGTTCAAAAGTCCACTGCTTTGTATAACTTTTCTCAAAATGACTTTTCCACCGATATATTCTTACAATATCACCAACCTTAAACTTTGGTTTTCTGAGATTAATGTCCTTTTCATATGCTAATTTTGTAAATGCTTCTGATGGTTTTGATTTTGTTGAGGATGAACTGTATTGTTGTAATTATCTACAATATCCTGAATTAAAGATATCCATTGTTGAGAACCAAGTTCAGTAAATTTTTTATACAATCTCTCTTTCAAAGTGCGATTAAAGCGCTCGATGACGATGGCTTTTCCTTCATTAAAGGTGCTTTTCAATGCGATATCGTTATCTTTAAGGAAATTCTTAAATGTTCTGTTATAGAACTCTGTTTCCTCATTAGTACATTTTTGGGGGGGCTTTCTTTTGCTTTTATTAAAAATCTGTTGGAATGCTATCACAAGAATGGTTCCTCCTTTATTTTTCAAAGGAACTACCCATGCATATCTTGACCTTAAATCAATAATGCTTAATGCATACCTGGATCCCCTATCATTTTCAGTTCAATTAAATCGGCAGACCATATGTAATCAACTGCTTTGGAATGGACATTTCACCTTTTAAACTTTGTGAATATCCGTTTATGTAATTCATAAGCTCACAGCTTCTCGTCTGAAGGTTTGTAAAGCTTGCTCCTCAGTCTTGATAACATCATCAGAGCTTAATAGTTTTTTGCATTATCAAGCCTCATTTTCAATTTAGCACCAGTCAACTGCCTCACTATGATACGAAATCCAACAGTAAAGAGAAAAATGGATAGGTTCAAAAACAAATTATTCAACATTTTTCTGTTTCATGGTTTCTTCCAATGTTGTGCTATTTCCAAAATCAATATCGTGTTTCATACAAACTTAATCCACCCTGTTTTTAGGTTTGCTCAATGGCTTAGGATTGTCAGCATCATCAAATCTCTTGTCCAAGTTTGTTCCTGGACTACAGAAAGAATATATTGACAGATGCAATTCCCCTGGTATCCCAGTTGGTGTTAATTTACTCCCTGATAAAAGTTTTTGAGAGAGTTTTTGGTTATATCTCCCCCAGTTTTATGGTTATCATATTTAGATACATTCTTTTTGACAAATTCAAACTTTTTGCTTCCACACACTGAACATATCCCCCTTCGAATAAATCTATTGTTTTTACTTTCAATGTACGAGATTTTTTTTGTGTCAGATTAATTTTTACATTTCAGACATAAACTATTGTATTAATTTGTTAGAAAAGTTAAAATTTATTCATTAATTCCCTGCAGAGCGAAACAGCCTTTTTGACTTTCAACAGATATATTTGAATCTTAGTTTGTAAAACACAAAGCATCCTGAAAAAACTCCTCAATCTATCATCCATTTATTCAGCAGAAAATGTTTCATCAACTTCTTTTCCTTTCCTTGCAGCAACGACCTTTTCAAAATATTTGTGATTTAACTTTTCTTATTGTCAGTTTTTTTTTCTTTTATGAGGAAATCAGTCATTTTAATAATCATATCAGTCTTCACAAACTCCTCATCTATTTTCTCTAACTTCTCTTTGATTTCTTCTTCATTCAATACTTTATTCATTTATAACGTAAAAAAATGCATTACACATATTCCGACCAAATAACCAGTCACTACATATATAACCTCTTTTGCATCCTTTTTCATATTCATGTCAGTATCCATCCCTTTTAATATTCATCTGCAATTCTACTGCAAAGACTTTGGAAGAATAATAGTATATGATTTACGACATTACCAAAACACTCTGATTTTTAAGATGAAGCATCTCAATTTTTTAAATAGAATCATTTTTAAGGCAGAAAACCTTTCATCCCCAATCTCGTTTAACTCTTGAAGACCATTTTCTCCTCCCTCCACACAAATATATCCATTTTTCTCCTTCTGTATATATATATATATATATATATATATATATATATATATATATATATATATATATATATATATATATATATATATAT
>BROF01004934.1:0-15004 GCA_024346535.1 Eptatretus burgeri | reverse complement strand
TGTTTTTCAGCGTGCTCTCAATGTTATCAAAACTTACCCATAACGTATTCAACGTGTGCCAGCGTTTTAGAAAAAAATTTCAAAAATCAGCATACGTTGGCTAAAACGTCAAGGTGTGACTGGGCCTTTACTCTGTAAATTCCTGTTCTTTGTGGTTTCATGACATAAACTATGGCGAAACCGTTATTGATTTTAGCCTTATTAAATTCCTTTATTTGTTGTTTGCTAATAATGCTTCCACAAACCCCATTACCTCCACCAAGTGGATTATATTCTTCCCCATGAGACTGAATAAATTCTTTAAAGTCTTGTAGGTTTCTTTTAAACGACCAATTATACCCTAAATCATTCATACCATACCCCAAGGTTCTATTCTCATATAAACTAAACACCCTTCTTTATAAAATCAAATTTCAAATGGAACTGTGAATTCTGTATGACCCAGAGATAAAATCAATATTTCTGTATCTTTGGAATACACAGCCATTTTATTGAAGAATATGTATTGTGATAAATCATTTAATCTCACCAAGTCATATGCATCTGTAGGGCTTGGATAAATGGTTCATTTAAAAGCATTTTTGATTTTTATATTTTTGGTTATTTGTATTTCTGTCGTTCAGCCTGCCCTTTGTATAATAATTTGACAAATCAATATCCAGTTCTTAGGATACACCAAAGCTAGAACCATCTTTTACAGCATAAGTCAAATATATTAGATTAATAATGATATCATAAAAATCCTGATTATTGTTGAGATAAAATAATACACAGAAACACATTTGTCTGCAATAATTAGAATTGAAGTCTTGTACTTGAAATGTATGATAAGCACCATTCCCTAAGAATATCATTACTTCAATAGGTGGTGGAAGACCATACCTGTCAAAATTGTATTGACAATTATGAATACAAACCCAATAAGAACCTTTCCCATTATTATCTTCTAAATTGATAACAATATTCTTTGTATTTTCAGATAACTTTGGGAATTTATCTCACATACAATTAACGACATTATCAATTTTTAGTTGTTTTTTTTACAATATTTGACAAGTTCGAAATTTGATGTTGTATTATTTTCAAATTTTTTAAACCACTCATTTATTTATGAGAATTATATAACCCATTACCCCGTTTAGTTAATTTTACACAAGTTTGTGCAATTGAAGAAAGCATATCTCGAACTAACAATCTTGCTTTGTAGGTAGGCTTTCAATTTTTTCAGCAAAATCTACAACTACATCACTTCCACTCATTTGTTTCTATAACTCTTTGTTATGTCTTTCCATCTCTTTTTGAGCCTTTCTTTCTTTAGCAGTTTTTCCCACTGTGGAAATACCACGAGTCAAAGCTCCCGCCACACCAAGACCTGCCAATAAAAGAGGGAGGGATATAATAAAACCTCCACTTGTCTCCCTGACTGGATATTTCTTCAACATTGGTTTTGACATCTAAATTTTCAGTGAGCCAGTATCGTTTAAGATTTTTCACCTGTTCTCTTGTGAGCAAAATATCAATTCTTACAGCTCCTATTTTCTGAATTGTATTGACGTTAATTATCGAAGGCTTTTGATTTTGAATGCATAATTTTAGTTTATTAAGATTGATTTGATTAACATGTACTGCAGTTGTCACTTTCCTCCTCATATATTTAAGAAAGAATTTTGAGACTAATTATAACACCATTAACTGTTTTAATCTGTAATTCTGTTTATTCCAAAAGCAAATAATATGTATCAAGTTCTTCACTCTCTCCTCTTTCAATGTATAGGGAAGTATCCACTCTATTAGACTTTGTAGTTTCATTTTGAGAACTCGGGTCAATTGCGTAGATTGCATAAAAGCTTTCAAACACAACCATGTCCAAAATGGTTTCTTTATTACCATTGCTTTCACACACCTTTTGGTAAGACTTGTAAGCTTCAGCATAATCATTTTTATCCCAATCAATTTCCAATCTGCCTCATGGATAAACTGTTCCATCCAGAGAAACCTGAAGTTGTTTCACATTGGCATTATCACTCAACATATTATTCTTATCAGTAGTACCATCTCCATGTGGTTTCTTTAAAATAAACCAGATGTATCGTGGCTTTCCTTCCAGAACACCCAAATTCCACGTGTAAATGATTTGGTTCAGTTTAACGAATTGACATCTTCTTTTAAGGTATGATACATTCAGTGATTTCTTTGAGTTAAGTCTTCTATTCAACATCTCTTCCATCTTTAGATGAGGAGGATATTCACTAATATACCAACTCGTTTCATCAATCACAAATTTATTCTGGGCAGCAAAAGCATTACCAACCCCAAAAAGCAATCTATTTTCATCATAATTTATTTGTAGTTGAAATCCAATTTTAAGTTCATACAGAACTTTATCGTTATCACAAAATCCAAATATACCTTAAAGGGGGATTGCCACAGTAAAAATATTTTTTGCTTTTGTATCATCGTTATACATTGCCTTTCTTTGATGATAACCAGGGTCTGTGTTTGTTCCAGTTACCATATCAGGAATAAAACCTTCGGCAGATCCATTACCCATTCTATCATGAAACGAATATAGTACAAATTACAACATTTCAGATGTAGCAGAGACATAATCAACCGATTCAACTTCTTGAGTTTCAATATACAAATGAATGTTTCCAGAAGAAATCATTTATGAGGGTGGCATTTGTGTAATTCCCAGCCTTAGTGAATGTAAATTTACATAACAAGAAAGTATCAGCAATATTCAAATAAGTTTGTTGATAATTTATTTCAAAGTTCTTTGTCCTGCTTGTGTTTCAGTCTGTTCTTGTTATAGTATTTACCTTCAAGTCATCTTCCTTTTTAGTGGTGTATGAGATGATAATGGTATCATCCAAATCATAGATACTATCAATTGCTTCCATACTTGTATTTAATTAATAAATAACATTCTAACTTTTGAAACCCTGACCCTAATATTTGGATTATTTTCTTTCATTCACGGGGAAACAATTGAGTTTTTCTTTTCATAATTTCTTTGATTACTTCTAATTTATGGGATTCCTTTTGAGCATTTTTTATACTTTTTACAACACCCGCAGCATTTCTCACAGCAGAAGCGGTGGAGCCTATTAGATCTTTATGTTTAAGAATTGATGAACCCATATCCATTTGTGTCAATTATCCCATCTCCTTTATTTCTAAATTGATATCCCACACCCCGTTCTCTCTAAGGTTGATAGTATCCTCTGCCAAGATACATACCTTCACCCTTATTGTATGGTGAAAGGAAGCTATCTTTATTAATTATTTTATATTTTCCCAACTCGTATTTCTTCACAACAACCATTGTATTTATTTTTTTGGAAAACTACACGAAGGTGAATTCGGATGGATATACTTTCTCCATTGAAGGAAATCATATGATTATCTTGATTGGTTATCCTAAAATTGACTGTACATGGATTTTCCTGACACAGGCAGACAAACAAAATTTTTTGGTTCCATATTGAATTTATAACCAATTGGAGTGGAGTATGTGCTGAATGAAAATATAGTATTTGTTCTTATTCCATTATTATTAGTACCATCAATCAAATCACAGTGAATTAATGAGATTTATACCTGAGGATATGTGAATGACATCACTGTAAAACATTCCATTAGTTTTAATCTTTTTTTTTTGAGGAGAAACCCAAAAACTCTCTAAATTAATTGAGACACCTGTTTGGTGATTCATGTCACGCATTATGCAAATTGTAGCGGTCTTTTTCTGAAATTATAGAGAAATTTGCCTTCAATAACCATATTGTCCTTTTTATAATGTTTACCCATGTCCAGAGAGGAGCTTCATTTTAATACCCCCACATGCACATGTCATGGTGATGTTTAGATAACTGTGAAGTTAAAATTATTTTTTGACATTTTGGGTGAAAAAAGAACAAAATGGCTCTTTTCACAACCCCCCCCCCCAAAAAAAAACCCCCTCAAAAAACAGCAGCTGGTGTGATTAAGAAATCGGTTTTCGTAATCATCACAAAATTTAGATTCAGAAATCATTCTCAAAACTCTTGGCCTCAGACACATTATGAAAAGTGCTGCAGCGCGTGGAGTATGCCGAATCCTCGTGACCAAAGCCACGCTACCGGACAGATTGAGGTACTTAACGCGAGTATGTGCTATGCTAATCGGTGCCCATGTGGTCAATCTTTTGAGGCCATATAAACCATGGCCACGTGATGCGAGCTTCTGACAGCAAAAAGGACCGCAATACATTTACTTTTAACAGGATTTACAGAACCACCAGATGAGACCATCAGAGAAAATAGAATGCACCCAGAGACCATATCAGGTTTGTATCAGGTTTGTGAATTGTATTCAATAAGAGGGTCAGGAATGTACAAGCAAGCTAGCAAAAAGCAAAACAAAATGGATCCAATTTCTAATAAACTAACCCTAAGTTACCCATTACCGCCATACGCACACACAAACAGATCATGCAACGGGTTGCAGATCCATAACCTTTGCCTTAATGCCTCAGACATACGATAGAAGACGGGGGAAATCACAGGACAACAGTTATTCAGCCAAACCCTGTAAGTTGCTTGTAAGAAGAATGTCTAACAGCTCCAATCTTTGGTGGATCCTTCCTTTATAGCTGGGCCCACCAACGTCATTGATGACGATTTATTCCCATCTCCCCTCCTCTACCATTTGTCCATGTCCCGACCAGTGGGTGGGACGAACTCCTTTCCCCCTTGAGTCATGGTTTCCTGATGCACCATGGCAGATCGAGGTGACAGAAATATCATGTGGAGACAACTTTTGCCACCTAAACTTCTTGCAATGGCCCAATGCAAAGTTAGAAGGGAACATTTAGGACTGAAATGGAGGATGAAGACATTAAATAAGGGCTCACAAGGATGATGAATTTACACACACACACACACACACACACACACACACACACACACACACACACACACAATGGGGTGAGGTTTTATGTTTCTAATTGTACGAATTTGCAGCATATCTAAAATGGCATTTCATTACTTTACGCATATTCTAAACACAATATGGAAATAACGTCACTATATTAAGCACTAGGTGAATGTACCCGGCGCTGCCCGGGTTCTTTTTGAATGAATTTAATCTTCAATACATATGTCTGACGCGAGCACAGTATCAGTTCCCTATTGGGCCATGGCAGTCATAGGCTAAGGGGGTTGGTGAGGGGGAAACACACACCCCCCCGGCCGAGGGGGCTTGCCACATAGCCTATAACCTTCCCGGGGCCCATCCCGACATTTTTTGTTTCAGTGGTTAGCTCCTATCTTTCACCTTTCAGGAGATTAGAACGTGGAGACAAACAAAAACTTAAAATCATATGTTAGATATATTGTATATGGCGTTGGCCCTATGTCATTCAGCTGAACTTGAAAAATTAACGTTACAAAATCAGGTGATGATGTCATAATTCTGAAACCGGAAGTCGGAAGTACAATTCTTTTACATCAGGACATTCCCGGGTACATGTTCTGTCAGCATGTGAAGTTTGGTGAGGATCAGTCCAGTACTTTTCGCGTGCATAGGTCACAGAGAAGCACACAGACACACTTTCAACTTTATATATATATAGATTACCCCAAATAGATGAAATTGAAGAATCGACATGCGTGCAAAATAACACGATGGCAATTTATAGCTGGGTCGAGATTTGAACAAAGGCAAGACAGCTCATAGGCAAGTCTGCATAAGGTCTTCTGCTCCTCAATCATAATTAGATTTGTCACCTCTTATTTTCTCCTGCCTCTTTTGTTGCTCTGCTTTTCAGCCCCCCAACCCACCCAAACCCTGCAGGATGTACATGTCCTTCAAACAGCAGAATCCTTGTTTGCCTTCCAAAACCAAGGCAGACTGCTCACCTTCACATATTTCATCATCTTTCCCACCTCAGTGGAACCATCTTCTTGAGTTTGTTTAAACCCACTCTTCTCGCCATAGCTTTGAGCCAGCAGTTCACAGCAAACCTAACATATTCTTTCATTACAAACCACAATCTTTTCGACCGTCATTAACCCTCTTTAAAGCTCTCCTTCTTAGTTGCAAGTTCTCATCTTGCTTTTGCTGTTCTCCTCTTTTCTGTTCGTTCATTGCATTGTCCACCCGTTGCCCAAATCGTATTTAGTGCCTTTTTCCCTCCATCCAATTCTTCTAACAGCCAAGTTTTGAATACAAGATAAACTAAATAGTTCACAGTGATGTCAATTATCTTCTCCAATCAACTTTATTTGTGTTTAAGTATATATTCTGGGGTCATTATCCAGGCACAAAAAGAGCACTTGTGTGGCTTTTCTCCCGTTGGTTATCTCCATTTGGGTTTCAGGAGGTGGGAGGAAGTTCTCCCAGAATTCAAAATCTCCACCTCCTTTTTGGTAAAGGATCATGATTCATAAACCAAACTGTGAAACTTCGTTCTCATAGCCTCATTCCACGGGCTCTTTTCAAAATCTTCACTGAACCTCTGACAGCCTCGTTTGGAGTGATATTCTCCGAAATGATTATTAAGTACTTACTCAGAAAGGATTTTCTTTATAATTTCTGTCGCTATAACTGTAACTGGTACAATTTCAGCTTTCTCCAACTTCCAAGTCCTCTTGACCTCATTTTTCAGATCTTGGTATTTGGTCAATTTCCTGATTTCTGTAGCATTTGGTCCAAAGTCAATGGGAACTGAAATGTCTATCAACAATGTTGACTTTTCCCTTTTGTGTTTGAGCACTATGTCCGGACGTAATGCTTTTATTTGCAATGTCCACACTTGATGGGATCATCTCGTCATATGTGAGCATTATATGTACATTTTCAAGGATCGGATTTGGTTTGTTTCCATGATTGTTCTGGGACTGGGATGTTGAAATATTTCCAGATGTGCCAGTGGATTACTCTCCAGATGCTGTCATGTCTTACTGTGTACAGCTGTTCCAACATGAGTTTTTTTACATCCCAAAAGGAGGTGACTGATACTTCCTGATTCTCCCCAACAAAACCTGCATTTGCTCAATTGGCTCAATCCAGCCATTTTCTTAAAGGCATTAGTGTGGTGTCCTTGGTCTTGAGCATTGATGATGACTCGTTCTCCATCACAACTAATTTGACCTCTTCTCAGCCATTCCAATGAGCCTTTCTTGTCAATCCCTATTCTTTCAAGCTCTTTTTTTTAATCTTCCTTAACTTTTGTCATACTCCCATTTATCAGAGTATATCTGCTGTGTTTCTTTTTGTGGTTTTCCATTTTTTTTCTTTGCAATCATTGGGGTTGTGTCTGTTTCTGTTTCGTTTTCCTGTGTAATATCCATCATTCGCACCTAGTTTTGAAACTTTCTTGCTAAATGGATTAAGTATCCCTTTTCAGGTTTGTTGTTTTCTTGCTCATGTACAAATCTCATCCAATAGTCTGTTGAGCTTTTTACATACTCCGCTAGTCCGACACACAATGTTCTGTGCACTTGCTTAAACTCCATCAGACCGCTACCTCCTTCTCGTCTCGGTAAGTACAACCTCGGTATACATTGGTTTTTTTGTAGAATATCTTGTGAGTAGTTAGAAGTTTCCTTATCTTGGTGTCTAGATTGTTGATCTCCAATTGTAGCCAGTAGATAATTGCACAGCTAAATTGGAATATCAAAACTGCAAATTGGTTTACAGCTTTGGTTTTGTTTCTTGAAGAGGTACTTTTTGCTGATTATTTTAAGCAATTTTTTGCAATGTACATGGGGGCCTTCTTCTCTTCCGAGATATTTGTAGGATGCTTCATTTTCTAGTTCCTGCGTTGTTGTAATTTGATCGATTGAGATGTCTGTTCTTTTCGTTTTTTTCGTGTGCAAATGTGTATTTGGTACATTTGTCAAGACCAAACTCCATTTGAATGTCCTCCGAGTAATGCTTTACTAGTTGCAGTTGATCTTCCAATTTGTTATCATTTAGTGCGATGAGTTTTATATCACCCATGTACAGTATGTGTGTCACCTTTCTTGTTTCTTTGGTCATTTTTCTGTTGCATGTCAGATTGTATCTGTGTGCTTGTTCATTAGTGAGGTTACTCAGTGGGTCCAGGGCCAGACAAAACAAGAGGTGGCAAAGGCTGTCATCTTGTAAACCACGTCATATGGGATTTCAATCTTTCCTTCCATGTAAGGTAGTATCAGCATTGTATGCTCGAGCATCATTTCCTTCTCAATCAGTGTGACTATTTGGGGTCAATTTTGCATACTTGGATGCATTTTATAATCAGTGAATCCATCCATCCATTGGGACCAAAGCGTTGGTGTGCAGAGCGTTGGTGCTGCCTAAGCAGTCTGCTTGGCTATTGGGCACAATCCTGGATGGGTCACCACTCCAACACAGGATACCAGCAAGCTGGCACTCATTTTGCCGACCTCGGAAGGATGACAGGCAGAGTCAACCCCACCTGGTATTAATTCAACAGCCAAGTGGAATTTCAACGCAGGATCCTAGGATCCCAAGCCCACCACCCTAACCATTAAGCCAACACCAGGCTTTGATTTATGAATGTGACACTATCAAAGGCTTATTTGTAATCTATCCAGGCTGTGGATAAGTTGGCTTGTCAGAGTTGCAATTTTCAAGCATGGTTATATTGTCACAATAAATGGTCTATTGTTCCATAACATCCTCTCTTACATCCTTTATGCTCTGCCTCTAAAACTCCTTGTTCAGTGAGGTGGGCGCAAAGTGCATCGGTGATTATTCCTGTTTAAAGTTTATATGTTGGAATATTTATGAAACAACATTTATTTTGATAGTATCCTTTCTCCCTTGTGAATCATCTCATGCTTCTTTAAGAGGGATGGGGACAAAAAAGTTTTTTGACAAATGGAACATTTGTGTGGCTTTTCTCCACTGTGAATGAAACCATGTCTCTTTAGTTTAGATCTGCATATGAAGGATTTTTGACAAACCGCACATTTGTGTGGCTTTTCTCCACTGTGAATCATCTCATGTATCTTGAGGTAGGATGAAGATGTAAAGGATTTCTTACAAATGGAACAATTGTGTGACTTTTCTCCCCTGTGAATCATCTCATGTATCTTGAGGTGGGATGGGAATACAAACGATTTTTCACACATAGAACATTTGTGTGGCTTTTCCTCACTGTGAACGAAATCATGTCTTCTTAGTTTGGATCTGCAGGTGAAGGATTTTTGACAAACAGAACATTTGTGCGGGTTTTCTCCTTTGTGAATCATCTCATGTATCTTTAGGTATGATGAAGATCCAAATGATTTTTCACAAAGGGAGCATTTGTGTGACTTTTCTTCTTTGTGAATCATCTCGTGTATCTTTAGGTGTGATGACGAAGCAAATGATCTTTTACAAACGGAGCATTTGTGTGACTTTTCTCCACTGTGAATCGAAGCATGGCGCTTTTGTTGGAATGTGGAGCTGAAGGATTTTTGACAAACAGTACATTTGTGTCGCTTTTCTCCTTTGTGAATGAAATCATGTCTCTTTAAGTCATATGAGGTTTTGAAGGATTTTTGACAAAGAGAACATTTGTGTGGCCTTTCTTCTTTGTGCATAAATTTATGTGTGTTTAAACTGGATGAGGATATGAAGGATTTTTGACAAAGAGAACATTTGTGTGGCCTTTCTTCTTTGTGCATTAATTCATGTCTTTTTAAACTGGATGAGGATACGAAAGATTTTTGACAAAGAGAACATTTGTGCGGCTTTTCTCCACTGTGAATCAAATAATGTCTCTTCAGTTTGAATGGGTATATGAAGGATTTTTGACAAACTGTACATTTGTGTGGCTTCTCTCCTTTGTGAATTAAATAATGTTTATTGAGGTCGTATGAGGTTTTGAAGCATTTTTGACAAAGAGAACATTTATGTGGTCTTTCTTCTTTGTGCATAAATTTATGTGCATTTAAATTGAATGAGGAAATAAAGGATTTTTGACAGACAGTACATTTGTGTGGCTTTTCTCCTTTGTGTATTAAATAATGTTTCTTTAGGTCATATGAGGTTTTGAAGCATTTTTGACAAAGAGAACATTTGTGTGGTCTTTCTTCTTTGTGTATAAATTTATGTGTGTATAAATTGGATGAGGATATGAAGGATTTTTCACAAACAGAACATTTGTGCCGCTTTTGCCCACTGTGAATGATATCATGTCTCTTTAATTCGGATGAGTCGGTGAAAGATTTTTGACAAAGAGAACATTTGTATGGCTTTTCTTCACTGTGAATGAAATAATGTCTCTTCAATGCAGATCTGCATGTGAAGGATTTTTGACAAACCGAACATTTGTGCGGCTTTTCTCCACTGTGAATCATCTCATGTTTCTTGAGCTGGGATGGGAGTACAAACGATTTTTCACAGATGGAACATTTGTGTGGTTTTTCCCCTCTGTGAACGAAATCGTGTCTCTTTAGTTCAGATGATGATGTGAAGGATTTTTGACAAACAGAACATTTGTGTGGCTTTTCTCCACTGTGAATCATCTCATGTATCTTGAGGTGGGATGGGAGTACAAACGATTTTTGACAAATAGAACATTTGTGTGGCTTTTCTCCACTGTGAATGAAACCATGTCTCTTTAGTTCGGATCTGCATATGAAGGATTTTTGACAAACAGAACATTTGTGTGGCTTTTCTCCACTGTGAATCATCTCATGTATCTTGAGGTATGATGAAGATGTAAAAGATTTCTCACAAACAGAACATTTGTGTGGCTTCTCTCCTTTGTGAATTAAATAATGTTTATTGAGGTCGTATGAGGTTTTGAAGCATTTTTGACAAAGACAACATTTGAGCGGCCTTTCTTCTTTGTGTATAAATTTATGTGCATTTAAATTGAATGAGGAAATGAAGGATTTTTGACAGACAGTACATTTGTGTGGCTTTTCTCCTTTGTGTATTAAATAATGTTTCTTTAGGTCATATGAGGTTTTGAAGCATTTTTGACAATGAGAACATTTGTGTGGTCTTTCTTCTTTGTGTATAAATTTATGTGTGTATAAATTGGATGAGGACATGAAGGATTTTTCACAAACAGAACATTTGTGCTGCTTTTCCCCACTGTGAATGAAAACATGTCTCTTTAATTCGGATGAGTCGGTGAAAGATCTTTGACAAAGAGAACATTTGTATGGCTTTTCGCCACTGTGAATGAAATAATGTCTCTTTAATGAAGATCTGCATGTGAAGGATTTTTGACAAACCGAACATTTGTGTGGCTTTTCTCCCCTGTGAATCATCTCATGTATCTTGAGGTATGCTGAAGATGTAAAGGATTTCTCACAAACAGAACATTTGTGCGGCTTTTCTCCACTGTGAATCAAATCATGGCTCTTTAGTTCGGATGAGGATGTGAAGGATTTCTCACAAACAGAACATTGGTGTGGCTTTTCTCTCGTGTGAACGAAATCATGTCTCTTTAGGTCGGATGAGTCAGGGAATGATTTTCCACACACCGAACATTTGTGTGGCTTTTCCCCACTGTGAGTGAAACCATGTCTTTTTAGTTTAGATTGGCATGTGAAGGATTTTTGACAAACAGAACATTTGTGTGGCTTTTCTCCACAATGAATCAAATCATGTCTCTTTAGTTTAGATTGGGATATAAAAGATTTCTCACAAACATAACATTTGTGTGGCTTTTCTCCACTGTGAATCAAATTGTGTCTCTTTAGTTTGGATTGGGATATAAAGGATTCTTTACAAGTAGAACAGTTGTGCACCTTTTCTGCCATGTGAACATTTTTATGTGTCCTTAATGCAAATGGAGTAGTGAAGGCTTCACAACAAACATCACACTTGTGTGGCTTTTCACCTGGATGAATCCTCTCATGTATGCTTTGCAGAGTTGAAGTTTGAAATCCACTTTTGCAGAAAGTACATTTGTGTGGTTTATTTTCAGTATGAATCATCTCACGTAGCTTCAGATAAGAATAAGTTGTGAAGGATTTTTCATAAAGAGAACACTTGTCGACCTTTTCATCAGTTTGAGTAGTCTCGCACATCTTTAAGGTAGATTCAGATCTTGTGAAGGCTTTTTCAAAAACAGCACCTTGCTGTACATTCTCACCAATATGATTAATTTCACATTTCTTCAGAGGAAATGAGGTTTTTCTTCCCTTGTGCATATTTCTTTTCAATACCTTGTTGCATGAAAATGATGGAGCCAGACTTGAATTCAAGTTTCCAGGATGATCCACAGATGTCTCTGCAACATAAAGAAAAAGAAGACAAAAACACGTTTATGTTTTTCAACATTATCCTATCTTTTTATCTCCGCCACCGAACATGAAGGAGCTTATGTTTTCACCCCTCTTTGTTACTTACGAAATCTTTAGATTGATGTATTGATGATTTAGATTGATTTCACGAAATCTATATTGATGACTTCCGTCCTCTGTTTGTGTGTTTGTTTGTTTGTGTGTGTGTGTGTGTGTGTGTGCGTTTGTGTGTTTGTTTGTAGGCACGATAACTCGAGAACAGAAGAAGCTACCAATGTCAAATTACACCATGTGATTCAGGAGGGTGATGGCTAGCGCAGATTAGATTTTGGTTAAAATCGGTCAAAGGTCAAGGTCGCAGTGAGGTGAAACATTTGACTTTTGATGGTTTGGTACAGAATCATCGTAGAAACTTCTGGTTTGCGTCACTACCTTCTCCAGAGACAGCTTTTATTAGACAAGGTCAGAGGTCAAGTTGACGATTTCGTAAGTACCAGTCTATGACTGCTTGTTTGTTTGTTTGTCTGCCTGTGTGCAGGATATCTCAAAAGGTTGTCGACGGATCCGGATTAAATTTTGTGGACAGGTTGGGTGTGTGACAAGGATGAACTGATTAGATTTTGGTGAAGATCCGGATTCAGATCCAACTACTCGAATTTTTTCAGTGATTCTTCACCATCAAGAAATAGGGCCAAAAATGATATATTGCACGAAGTCTCAAAAAGTTGTGGACAAAATCAGACGAAAGTTAGTGGGCACATTAAGTGTGTGACACGGAAGAATTCATTCAATTTTGGTGAAGATCCAAATCCGGATCCAGATCCAAGAATTTTAAAAGTGATTCTTCACCATTGAGAGATCGGGCTAAACTCATATGTAGCACGATATCTCAAAAAGTTGTGAACAGATTCAGATGAAACTTGGTGGACAGGTTGGGTGTGTTACCACGACAAATTGATTCCATTTTGGTCCGAACCTGGATCTGGATATGAGAATCATTTAATTTTTAAAGTGGTTCTTCACCATTGAGAAATAGAGCTCAAAAACTATTATGTAGCATGATATTTCAAAAAGTTATTGGGCCCGATATGTTTTCGTGGATCAGGCATTACGTGGCGGAGGTATGCACTCTTCTGAATGTCCTTTTAGTTACTATTTGCAGTGCAATTTCAGTCGATTTGTCTCCCAGAAAAAATAGAATTCATTGTCTTCATTATGAATGCACATAATCATTTAATGCTACCCAAAAACAGTATTAAGGAAATGTTGGCGAGAGGGCATATGGCATTTAAAAGGACTTCAATATCAGCCCCGAAAATCTTCATCTCAGCATAATCCAAAAATAAACATTTCCTTACTACTTGGGGGGTGGGAGGGAGGGAGGGGGTGGGGGTCGTTCTTTCATCCACTCACACACCTAGCCCCTCACACCCTCCACCACTCCCCATGTGCTTGATTCCTTTAAATATCATCCATCCTCGTTTACTAAGGAAGATGAAAACCCGTGAGGGACACACCTTCCTTTTCCTTCGAAATGAATGCATCTTTAAATGGATTAAAAACGAAAACCAAGGAATGGAAAAAAAGCAGTCTTGTTGTATAAATGGAAAAAATAACAAATGTGAAAAGTTTGAAATAAATATTACTGAAGAAACAATAGAATAAAAAGTACATAAAACACAAACGTATAAATTTAAATGCTTTTGAATTCAAATTCATTCACAAAATTAATGGCCTTGAATGGACAGAAAACTTTGATGGGATGTCAAATATTTAATGGGAAAACAATTTACTACAACTTTAAAATGATACACTATGTGGTTCAGGAGACGCTAAGACAAGGACGTTTAGAGAAGTTTACCATTATATTTCTGCCTAATAAAGATATTTAGAACATGAACCAAACCCCAACATATTATTATGGTTTTGGAAAACTTACTTCAGGCGGAGAGCATACATGGACACGTAGGTGACCCATGGAGCCGTTATTTCATTCGTCTTTGTATAAACAGTCCTTGGTCCCTTGTCAAAGAACTGTTCGGGGGCATGCGTTGGCTCGGCTGTATTTTGCCAGTGTAATTTCTCCCCCTCCTCTTCCGTTACTTTCAATCTTTATTCCTTCACACCATCGTTCCGTTCAATCCCTCTGTTTCTTTCCATATTTCCTCCTTCACACCATCGTTCTGTTCACTCCCTCTGTTACTTTCAATCATTCCTCCTTAACCCCATCGGTCCTTCTGTCGGCCCTGCGACCGTTCAGTCGTCCCTCGGTCCAGCGGAATTCCTCTCCGTGTTCCCTCCATTCGCACCTTGCTTAATTGGGCATGTTGACCCATCTGTGGTCGTTTACCCTGTGGGAAAATAAACTACAACTGAATTTGTATTCTGGGGTAAAATACTAATTAGTCTTCGAAAAGTTTGTTTGCCAGAGGAAATTTAATAACTATATTGGGAGAGCTTTTGCCGAGAGATTTATCTGGTGCAAGTAAATTCCTCTGTGCCTTTATTGTCTTATCTATGTTCCACTGGCTCACGCATTTCTTGACAAAAGGTTACTCTCCAATACTCCCTTGTCCAGACCAGATGGAGCCATGACCATCTAAGGAGTTGTTTTCCAACCTGTTTTGATGATTTTTACTTTACAAAGCCCGTCTGTACTTTATCATAGTCTTTCTGTACTTGTCATTGATTAATTATACTGAACAAAAATATAAACGCACCAAGCGCAAAAATATAAACGCACCAAGCGCAAAAATATA
>BROF01004933.1:72317-87545 GCA_024346535.1 Eptatretus burgeri | reverse complement strand
TAAACCCAAAAATTGCAGACTGTATCGCAGCCAGAGAAGCTGTGCAAGAAGATGAGATACCTCCGATATATCTCTGGGAGGGCCTCCCAGATCTTTCCGACATCGTAAGATGTTTCTTTGGCTGTCGTGAAGATCGGATGGTCTGCAACATGATGAATCGGCATAACCAGGACGTCTGTGTCCTCAGCCCTCACCTCAACAGGGGACTCTCTTGCCTCATCTACAGCTGCGTGGGCGATGGAGGTGTCGGCATCATCGGAGCATTGCTGTACACTGATTCCATTCCTACTTAATGTCTCAGCAAGGAGCAGAACGAGCTGGGCTTTGTTGTTCTTGTTATCGAGGAACTTAACTCTTGCAATGATGATTTTGAGATCCAGACGAATCTGAATGTCACAGCATGCATTCTTTGTCCGTCTCAAGTGGTCATGGTCCTTGGTGGAGCTGCCATATCCATGAAAGACCACCGTTATCCGGAGGCGATGGCTCCCCATGGACTTTACAAACCTGTGGTAGCTCTCGGCAACATCCTTCCAAGTAAGGTTAGCCTCCCACTTGACATTGTGCAGGAGCCACCCACCATCAACCACAAGGCTTGTGCAGGGGGGTTGTTCGACAGGTGCCACACATGCCTTCAGGGACCTTGCGAGGGCAGCCTTGTCTGGCTTTCGCAACTTTTGATTTTTGTCAAACAGAGACATTGGTTTTGGCGTCAACTCAAAGCGCAGAGCTTCTTTGGTCTTGACTTCACGCTCACTGATGACAATGAGGCGGTTGAATAGCTTCAGTGAGTCGATGACCAGCTTCTCGCCATTGACTTTGGGTCCAGATCTGAGGCTTGCAAGTGATTTGATCTTGTGTTTGGTTACCATTGCATCCACAACACTTTTCCCATCCATCTTAGCCTGTATGGCTCTGCCAACTTCTTCTGCTTGATCAGCATTGACTTGGTCTTCGGGAGTGCTGCTGAACCCAGTTGAGAAGCACACCAGAGTCTTCTTGTCCCGTGTTGCATCGAAAGGGTTGACTTCCTCCAACCACCCAACTATGGTGTTGACAGCATCCGTTATCTCTCTTCATCTGGGCTCTTTTAACGTCGGTGTGGACAAGTACCCCACATTTGACCATGCTTCTTTCTAGCTCTTGGTGAATGAACGAGAAGTGGTTCAGAGTCTGAACCCAAGTCTTATGAGAAGACTCATTCCGAAAGCGGCCTCTGCTTCGACCACCGGAGGATTTTGCCTCAAGCATGAGTGTGGTTTCTATCGTGATGTTGGTCCATGTGCCGGACCATTCATGGTCTGAGAACCTGACTACATGGTTGCCGTACAAAGTGAACTTAGATAGAGTTTCCTGGAACATGGGACTCTCCTGTCGCTGATGCATCAGCTGTACATACAGCCTTGCTCCCTTTGCGTACTGATGGTGGCCTGCTTCTGCGAAGGTATTAAGCATTCCAATGATGCAGCTGAGATGACCTGTGTGGTCTGGGACACGCTCACTCCTGATTTATACCTTGATGAGGTCAATTCTGCCATAGTACCAGACCCAGAGTGCTGGTGTCCTTCCTCCTTCAGCTAAGATCTTCAATCTCTCTGCCATCCTCTCCTCGAAGACAGTGACTATCCTTGGTGCATATGTTAGATTAGAGGAATTTTGATTTCCTGTTGTCTCATCTTTTGCAGTCCTGATGAAGTCCTCCATGTCTTCGTACTCCTGCTCACTGAAGACACCTCTCAGCACGAACTTGGCTATTCCTGCAGATGCAAGAATGTGAAACCGAATGGCCTTGGCATAACCCCCGCCTGAGAGGATGTGTTCTGCTGTGGTGCTGCCTGGATAAACTAGCTATATGACCAGTATGTTTTTGTAAACAACAGACAGGACATGAAATTTTGACACAAAACAGACAGAATACACATCCAGTGATGTGCTTTAACATTAATAGGTCCACTCTACGTTGAATATATTCAACTTCTATTGAGTCCGATACACAATAATTTTATAGCTAAAAGCTCTTAGCTTACGTCAGCTAACACAGAGACTTCTACTGAGCATGAGCACAAGTATAACCAACAATATAGCAGTGGTTTCAAAAATGTTGTATGCTGGTTTCAGCACAATTTGAACAATCTGAATCAATTGAGCCAAATTACCGCAAAACACAGTCTGAGATATCTAAAAATGTATCATATCAATATTTTACGGCCAGGGATTCATTTTTCCTCAAATCTAATGCTTGGAATCAATTCAGCACCCCAAAAACCCCTCGTTAGACATCCCACAAGTCAATATTGGCAAAAGTTAATTTTTCCGATTTTTTTTTTTCGCGCAGGCCCGCTGAGCACCCAAACTTTGATTGGCTCCCCAGAATTTTCCACAAGGATTTGGGTTTGCTCTAATTGATAAGTGTTAGTAGACACCTAGATGAATACTTTAGTGAAGAAATTTTTTGGTAAGCAATTTTTTCACAGATGGTCAATACAATTTGCTAAAATTCCCTAACTATTAAACTTGATTACATTTGCCCCACTGGGAAATCTGATCAAAATCCGAATTTAAAGAGGTGGCTGTGATGAAACAAGATGGAGATCGAGTGAGGGAAGATACAGCAGATAGGAGAAAGATGGAGGAATGTAATGTTGAGTCATCGGCATACGAGTGCATTTGGTTATTTGTCAAAGAAAGAAAGTCATTGGTTTAAAAAAAAAAAGGAAGAGTTTTGGAGACAGGATGGAACACTGAGGGACACCACTGTTGATAGGGAAGTTGGGAAATGTTGAACCATCAACATTTACAGAGATAGGATGGTCAGAAAGAAAGCTCGATATGAGAGAGCATAGTGAAGACGCAAAGCTGAAAGAGAGAAGCTTGGATATCAGACCCCGATGCCCAAAGGCTTTTGAGATCTCAGAAAAGAAGCCCAGACATTCGTAATGTAAGAAATGATATCACTGGTAGATTTTGCCTTGTGAAAGCCATATTGAGGATCAGATAGAAGACAGTGAGATTCTTGATGCATGAGGAAAAGGGGAAATGAGAAGATAAGACATTCAAAGACTTTGGAAATAGTAGAAGTCAGAGCAATAGGATGGTAGTTGGAAGGGTTTGAATGATCATCCTTCTTTAAAATAGGCTGTACTAAGGCATGTTTCCAGAAAAGAGGAAAAAGTTTCGTTTTTGAAGAAAAATGAAACAAACGAGCAAACACGGGCATACATTCAGAAGGACACTCCTTCAAGACATAAGGAGGAATGCCATCTTGTCCGTATGCCTTGCTTCTGTTTAGAAAGAGGAGTACTTTTATGACTGCATGAAGAAAGATTATATGATTGGTAAGGGGTGCACAGGGGGAGTTGGAATGTTGGAATCATCCAATGTAGAAATAGGGAAGAAAAGAGAACTAAAAAGAGTTGCTTTATCAGTTGGAGAGACAGTGATGGTATCATCAGAATGGAAAAGCGAAGAAAAGGGAGAGCGACATAAGTTGTTGGAGATACTTTTAGCGAAGAATCAGAAAGATCTATTCATGGAAGAAGATGAGAGGATGTCACATTTCTTTTGAAAAAAAGGTATGCTTTGCCTCAAGAATAACATGCTTGCAATGATTTCTGGTAGATATGAAAGGTGAATGTAAGTTTGAGGCAGAAGAGCATTTCCATGTCCAATATGACCTATCCCTTGCACGAATGGCTGCAGAGCAGGATTTGTTGAACCAAGAATTGATAGGAGAGATAGACTTGAAAGAGAAAGGGATATAAGCTTCCATTCCTGCAATGATAACTTCAGCTATACATTCAGCAGAAATAGAGGCATCACCTGAGGAGAGGCAGTAGTCTTCCAGGGAAAGTCAGAAAATAAGTTTTGTAAACCAATCCAGTCATCACTATTAAAATGCCAATACTGTACTGGCATTTAGTTGGAACAGTTGGAAAAGAAGGAGTGATGGTAGATAAAATGATCTTTACAAGATTGTGTTCAGAAGAACCAATTGGAGGTGAAATTGTGTGGCTATAACGCAACGGATTGGACGTGAAGATCAAATCCATAGTGTTGGAAGAGTGGTCACTACGATCTGGAATATGGGTAGGATGGATGATAATTTGTTCGAAATATTTGAAAATGGAATAGCTTCAACTCCCCAACATCCGTATGGGAAGATTTCAACCACTCCCTTTAGTACACATGGAAATCTCCTAAAAAGAGGACTTCTTCTTGAGGGTGTTCGGATGTCATGGCCTCATGGCAACAATTAAGATCGTCAAATATAGTTATAAAGTTTGCAGAGCTCGGAGAGCAGTAAGTGAAACAGAAAAATAGTGATGGTTGGGAGACAAATATTAAGCGAGATTACATCAAAGTTTAGACATTCAAGGTCCACAAGGCGTTTATCGAGCGTGTCAATGTTGGAATAAACACACTCTGTCAAAATTGATCACTTGGCATTTTACATCACAAAAATCTTACAATGTGGTCCAGCAAGGCAAATATGGTTTTAGAATGTCCCAAAACTAATTTTCAGGTGTATAGTGTATCCCAGAAAACACATCACTTTGTGGAAAAGTCTGTTTTTATCACATAGTTGTGGCTCATGTGGAAATTTTTATTGTGATATTAAGAACTAGTACAGTGAATGGATCAGGACGTAGCAGCCAAAATTGGAAGGAGGAGGGATTTGGGTGGGGTTAACGAGAGTAGAAATGATCATGGTTTAGGATTGGGATGATCTGAGTTGGTGGTGAACAAGACCTGGAGGGAAGATTGAGATTGAAGAGGATGTGGAAGTTGATTCCCACAGATGGAAGAAAAAAACAAATGAATAGTTTTGTGGTCGAGTTTGAGTTCAGGAGGATGATGGTCTCCTGAATGTCATCAAAAGGAGGAATGTGGCAAAATACTGCCACTGGAAGAGATGCCCTGGCAGTGTGGTGCTCTCTTGTACTGATGGATTGATGGAGGGGAAGAACAGGATTGGTAGTCCCTTCCATAACCTGGGTGGATAATTTGAATTTTTGGGCTGTTGGTGGGCTCCCTATTTTATGAGACTGTGCTTTCTGTCATCAGCCACCTTTAGCGGCTATGGTGTGAATTATAATAATAAATGTTCGTCCTGAAATGGCAAAACTAGCATTTTGAAAAGAAAAGAAAAAATACTTAAGAGGCTGAATAAAATGCCTTAAAATCGACACATTTTAATCAATAAATATTTTATTCTTTTAGAAATCCTGATTTCCCACCAACTGTCTTTAAAATAGAGTGCAAGTACATTTTGTTTATATAAATATGGCTTGTTGAAGACTTTACATTTTGTACACAATGTCAAATATATAAATTGGAATAATATGGGACAACGAAGGACAATAAGATGTCAGGACCTCTTCCGTTAAACTATACTATTGCCAACAGCATCTCAACACCTACAAATGCTGAGGTAAACCAAGCCAGTGATATGCATTATTATATTACCTCCAGCACCAAAGGTGAAGGAGGTTATGCTTTTGCCCCTCTCTGTCTTTGTCTGGCTGGCTGGCTGTCTGTCTGAAATTTGGTGGGCAGGTTGGGTGTGTGACAAGAACGAACTGATTAGATTTTGGTGAAGATCCGGATCCGGATCCGACGACTAGAATTTTAAAAGTCATTCTTCACCATTGAGAGATAGGACCAAAAACCATAGAACGCACGATATCTCAAAAAGTTGTGAATGGATTCAGCCAAAACTTGGTGGACATGTTGGGTGTGTGACAAGGAAGAATTGATTCAGTTTTGGAGAAGATCCGAATCTGGATCCGGATGCGAGAGTTATTAATTTTTTAAGCGATTCTTCACCATTGAGAGATGGGGCCAAAATCTATATATAGCATGATATTTGAAACATGTATTGGGCCTGGTATGTTCTCGTGAATCGGGCATTGTGTGGCAGAGGTGTGCACTCTACGCTCTCCGGAGTGCCCTTCTAGTTTCATTTGTTTTCTCCACATAAATATAAATTTGATTAAAATAGCATAAATTAGATTGCCAATAACATTAATCTATTTTCTCCACCTAATATTAACTTGACTCACTGTGAAACATGACAGGCATCATGCAACATTAAATTGTTTAGACCACTCTCAAGAGCACAATTTGGATTGCACCACCAGAATCCTCCAGAGGTTTGTGGTTTGTCCTGAGATCTCAATACTTGACAGCACTGCTTGTGTTCATAAAGAAATAGCAAATTTTAAGTTAGTCGATATCGGCACGACACATTCGGTTCAATTTAATGAAATTATTCAGTCCCAATAACTGCCGATGGAACAAAAATATCACATTAATTATAACTGAACGGCACAAGTTTTACATGATCACACCATCGACACATTGCTTAAACAAACGCAGCACCATCGGAAGTGTCATTTGTCCTTGCTTGTGTCATTGCTGTTTCATACGAAACAGTTTTTCAAATCAAATTATGTATTGGTTTAGTGGAGTGGGAAAGCAAGGAGTGGTGCATGCGGATATGTTGACAGCACAGCCATCAAAGAGCTCTGTGTCATGAGCAGTGGATGTTCAGAGCCACTTCCAAAGAAGTAGTAAATGGAAATATGAATAATTTTACTTTGATCACAGTATAAACCAGACTTAGAGGAAAAAATAAAGTCACCCCAGCATGCTCTTGTGCTGCACCAAATCTGACTTTGCAAGATGACCACCAAAACCAGTAATATAATTCAAGGTCATCCTATATCATCTTGTTTCCCTCGCCAGAGGAGAAGGAATTGCATTTGGATCTGTCTGGTTTTCTGATGAACATGAGTATGTCTATTAATGACATACTGTTGAAATTATAATGGGAATGATAATGATAATAAATACATAACAATTATGATAATAATAATGCTATTTATTAATAATAATGATAATAAAAAGAGCAATCAGGGATTGCAGACCCTCGTCAGCACTTGTTTTGTGTGGTGTTTGTATTCTGGTATGTGCGTAATTAATAATCGACATAACTTGAACTGCCACTTTATAAGTGCTGGCAGTGATTACCAGGTACCAAGACGTCCCACTTTGATCGGACACTTTACCCTGACCCATGACGTTTATTATTGTTCAAATGAATTCAGAATGGGATTAAAACAAATTAAATTCAAATCAAATGGAAGACCAAATACTGAAGGTACAATCCTGCATTGGAGTAATCAGAAGGAACCTGAACAAGGAAAAAGCAAAAATGAAGTCATCAGGAGGAACCTGGATTTGATTTGGGTTTCAGCTGCTGCTCCTCTATGCTCAAACCCATCCAGAGCCAAATGAGCCTTAATTAAAATAAAAAAAAATAAAAAATAACCCAAATCAAAAAATAAACAATTCTAGCTGCCAAACCATGTGTCCAATCAGGCTGATTTTTAAAACATATATTCCTCATCACCACCAGATTATAATTTTGAAGTTTCACATCAATTGATGAAGCAATTTAAGAGAAATAATTTTATGAAGATTTTTCGCTCAATCCAATATGGCTGCCAGACCATGTTTCCTATCAATTACTTGTGAATAATACTCTGGTATCCCCAAAGCTTGAGGAACATTTATATGAAGTTTCCCCTCGATCTGTCCAGCCATTCTGGAGAAAATATTTTATAGGTTTTATGGTAAATCCAATATGGCTGCCAAACGACGTGACCTATGACATCACATGTGTGAACGGTTTGTTCCTCGTGGATAGGCAGTCTTACTTGTAAAGTTTTGCCTCAATCTCTTTACCCGTTTCAGAGAAGAAGATTTTTGAAGATTAAAAAAAAAAAACAATATGGCTGCCAAACCATGTAACCGATGACATTATCAAAAAATTTTCTGTGGACCAATTTATCCCTAGATCATCCACAAAAATGTTCATACTGATCAGATGTAGCATTCTATGTATGCATTTATGATGTTATAATGAAGGCAGCTTATGACATCATAAAAAAATCACACTTATTCCCCATGAGGAGTACTTGCCATGTGCCAAGTTTCAATTTTTTCCCTTTATGCGGTTTCAGAGATACAGTTCCAAAGTTTTTCCTTTTTTCCACCATGGCTGCCACATCACATGACCAATGATGTCATAATTATCATTATAAAGTTCTACATGAGTTGTTGCTCCTTTGGTGAAAATTTCTTCTCAATCCGACAAGCAGTTGCGGAGAAAAACACTCATGTTCTGTGCGGACAAACAACCAGATAGACAGACAGACATCCAAATGGACCCAAATGTAATACCCTCTCATCTGGCGAGGGTAATAATGTTAACTAGATATCTGCAATCCAAAGTGATCATGAAGGGTAAGCCTTCCCTGGCACCCGTGATCCAATTATGGCCAGAGGACTTTCGGACCACCATATGACCTTGACTTTCAACGTTCATGGATAGTCTAAATGAAGAAAATGTGCCCCCATCTACACTCTATGCATAAAACTCAACGTCATGAAAATTGGAGGATAATTATTGAAGTTATGATCAAAAAGGTGTTTGGAGTTAATTAGATCATAATCATAAAAAGTAAGTCATGGACACGAATGAGATACCAGGTGCACAACTTCAGGAGAGTTATACTATTATGATGCAGGAATGTCTTGGAAGGCCAAGCCGTCTTTAAGATTCCGTATTGGCAAAATGGAGTGATGACAAAAACCACTACTTTTTTTCTTGTCATCATTTGACCTTGTCCTTTAACTCTGAGTAGTATGATGTAAATTAAGCATCTTCCTCTAGGTGTAGGCTATCTAGAAAGGACAATTTCATTCTGACCGGACAAACCTTACTCGAGTTATGGTGAAAATGTTAAAATATCTATTTATTAGGTCATGACCTTAATGTTGGGTCAAGATTAAAACAAAAGACAACCCGCATACTTAATATTACCATTACTGATGCCAAATTTTATTCTGAAAACCCCAGCCAGCTCCAAGATACACCTGAGAAATTGGCAGTGAAGGAAGAAAAAACAAAAAAAACAAGCAGTCATAGACTGGTACTTACGAAATCGTCAACTTGACCTCTGACCTTGTCTAATAAAAGCTGTCTCTCGAGAAGGTAGCGACACAAACCAGAAGTTTCTACGATGATTCTGTATCAAACCATCAAAAATCGTAACGTCGACCGAAGCAAAAATCTCCATTTCTCCACGCAATTATATTATACCTTAACGTAACTCAACGACGCGTCTGCTCGAGCGCACTGCATCATGGGATGACCCGTGATGCGTCGAGTGAAATATTTTTTATACAATCTTAAAACGTCTCCAAAACATCCGATTTTTACCAGAATTTCTACAACCGAGTTTTAAGCGTCCGAAGCGATCGCAAAAACTGAAGACAAAATTAAAATAGAAGTTAAAATGAACTCGTAACGTCGAGCGAAGCAAAAATACGCCATTTCTCCACGTGAATTTACGGAATTATGTTTGACATCACTGTGACCTTGACCTTTGACCGATTTTGACCAAAATCTAATCAGCACTAGCCATCACCCTCCTGAATCACGTGGTGTAATTTCACATTGGTAGCTTCTTCCGTTCTCGAGTTATCGTGCCTACAAACAAACAAACAAACAAGCAGTCATAGACTGGTACTTACGAAATCGTCAACTTGACCTCTGACCTTGTCTAATAAAAGCTGTCTCTAGAGAAGGTAGCGACACAAACCAGAAGTTTCTACAATGATTCTGTTCCAAACCATCAAAAATCGAACATTTGGCCTCACTGTGACCTTGACCTTTGACCGATTTTGACCAAAATCGAATCGGCACCAGCCATCACCCTCCTGAATCACGTGGTGTAATTTGACATTGGTAGCTACTTCCGTTCTCGAGTTATCGTGCCTACAAACAAACAAACAAACAGAAACGGAAGTCATCAATATACTTACGAAATCTTTAGATTTCGTAAGTAATAAACCAATGTCACCCGCAGGGTGACCCGTATCTTGCCAAAAGGTGACCACGTATGACTTATTTAAGGTCACACTGAGGTGAACAGAGCTGCTATCCACCAGGAGCGACTCCTTGAGGAATATCTCCCTACGAAAGATTCCGATGAGAATCGTTCTACAGAGTAACCATGAAAAATATGTGTATGCCTCATAATGTCACCAAATGACGTCATAATGTCTCAAGCTTGACATATCTAGAAAGCACTCATTGAGGTGTTCAATTTGAGGTACTACACGATATGGTTCCTAAAACTTGAAAATTTGACCTTGGGGTCAAATATGTTTGACCTTAGGCGCTAACCATGAAGGTCAAGGCCAATCGCCACCAAAAATTAATCAGCTGAGCGCCAGACCATGAACTATATTCCCATGAAGTTTGAAGACTATCCGATCAAAATTACTCAAAAATAAGGGTTTCATCAACTCCCCTGATTTGCGACAAAGTGACCTTGACCTTTGACCTTGACCTTCAAAATTTTGTGCACTGAAAGGGACCTCTATAGGCCTCTGATATGCGAAGTTACAAAAATTTCCAATGATTACTGTGCTCTGCAGAATTTTTTATACGTGATTACAGACAAACAAACAAACAAACAACAACAAAAAAAAACAAACAAACAAAAAAACATACAAGCTGACTAATAAATCATGTAAAAGCTTCGTTTTGGCAAGATGAAAAACATACAAGCTGACTAACATATCTTGCAAAAACTTCGTTTTGGCTAGATAACAAACAAACAAACAAACAGAAACGGAAGGCATCAATATTCTTACGAAATCTTTAGATTGCGTAAGTAAAAAACCTTAACGGTGGTTCAGTAGTACTGGAAGTGAAAAACCTTGATCCCTAGTTCAGAGGGCTATGATTTGAATAAACGGTAAATGCACCTTGCTCTTGGCTATATAGGGAGGGCAATTTAATTCTGATCGGACAACCATTGGTGGAGTTATGGTGAAAAATGTTAATATCTATATTATAAAAGGAGCCATGTCTGTCTGTCTGTCTGTCGTGTTATAACTTGAGAACGGATTATGGATTTCAATAAATCCAACTACAGTGGATTCAGGGAACTCCCAGGAATGTTTGTGATGACAATTTATTATTATTATTATTATTATTATTATTATTATTATTATTATTATTTTTCATGGGTACATGGGTGCACGTGGCGAAACTGCAAACGCCAACTTGCGATGCTGATTATCCCCGCACTCCCAGGAATCCTTTTTCTTCTTGCCCTATTGATTAGCCATCACAGCAAAGATTGGTATTTCTGTCAGCGAAGTGATGGGTCTTATATTCTAGTATCAATAATTTGGACACGACTTTAAACATTAGGTCAAGTTCGAAAAAATTAATGATGTCAACCCCGCACACTTTGTATTCCCATTTTTGATGCAAGATTTCATTCCGAAAGTCCCAGCCGGCTCAGAGATGCAGGATATTGTCAGTGAAGGTAGAAAAATAAGGAGCTGATACTCAAGGTCCCCATCCTTTTGGGTGGAATAAGCTATAGATCTGTGAAATATGAAAGCTAAATTTTGATTAATTTTTGAGATATCACGTACACAAACAAAGTTACCAAGATAGTGTCATCGCAACATAATTCAGACAATCACTGCCATTATCTAATCAGGTTGAGATAATGTCATGAGGAATAGTCTGTAATATGGAAACTAAATTTTCAACAGTTTTGAAATATCACGGAAACAAAAGTACATGGAGAGATGATCGGATCGGTCGAGCTGACGGAGCTCATTTTAATATCCCCTTGTTTCTGACCTTGTCTGAGGGGTAGGGGACAATAATTTGATAATGATAATTATAATGGTGCATAATGAATGAAAATGGTACATAATGATGATAATAATGATAATAATTTGGTAATGATAATTATAATGGTTCATATTGATAATGGTACATTTTGATAATGATAATAACAATAATGATCATAGTTCGTAATAAATGATAGCAATAATAGTACATAATGATAATTATAATAAGGATAATAATAATGATGATTCATAATGACAATGGAATATAATGACAATGATGATAATGACAATATTGAAAATGATAATGATAACAATGATAATGAGAAATCATCTGAAAATGCCAACCCATCCACTTCTTCCGTAAGCTAAACGTGACGAAAACAGCTTTTAAAAATATTTTTTAAATTGACGATTTTAGGCGACTTTGAACTTTTGATCTAAAAAGCAATCGGCTTCAATGACACAATATGCAAATCCTGCTCAAATTTCAAGTCAGACGGAAATTGACGATTTTGTGACCTTGACCTTTGACCTTCTTGACAGAAAACAGGTTACACTCGATGAATTGAGTCATATTGGGTCACAGATATATTGGCATGACGGACATTGATATTTTATGCAAACTTGACTTTTTACCTTTTGATCTAAAAAAAAAACCAATCGGTTTCTAGCTTTTGCTTGATGAACCAATTCAGAGACCCAACATGCAAATTCTTAAAATTTATTAATTGGATGAATTTGACCATTTTATGTGACACTGATCATTGACCTTTTGACCAAATTATGAATTTGGCGTCTCCATACTCTCACAAAAAAGCTTTGTTCAAAATTTGATGACAAAAGCTCAAATGGTAAAAATGTTTTAGCCTGGACAGGCACACAGACAGATAGACAGACAGACAGACAGACAGACAGACAGACAGACAGACAGACAGACAGACAGACACACACACACGTGATCGCAAAACCCCATCTCCCACTGCATGGTGAACAGGCTAATGATGATACTGATATTGGGACATGGTAATAAGGGTATGTGAATACATCTATTAATTACATACTCTTATAACGCGAGTACATCTGTTAATTACGTACCATTGGAACTGAGTATGTCTATTAATTATGTACCATTGGAACATGAGTATGTCTATTCATTACGTTCCATTGGAACATGAGTATGTCTATTAATTACGTACCATTGGAATGTGCGTGTTCCATTAATTATTCACTTATGCAATGTGAGTACTTACTTATAAAATGTGAGTACTACGTTTTAATTATGTTTCATTGCAACGTAAATATGTCTATGAATTACATACTAATGGATTGCGAGTATGTCAATTATTTACACAGTAATGCAATATGAGTTATGTCTATTAATGTCGTGTGAATACGTCGAGTAATTACGTACTAATACAATGTGAGTACGACATCGATTAATTATGTTTCATTGGCGATCTCAAACGTGAATATGTCCACACAAACACCACGCAAAACAAGTCCTGACAAGGGTCTGCAATCTCGCATTGCTCTCGCTAGTTTGTTTGGTGTGGGGAACCTGAAAATTCATGATGATTTTCAATCAGACTATTACAAAAAAAGATGTGCTGGTGAGGAATAAATTAAAATAAAGGTGAATTTTCCTCCTTTGGAATTAACATATTTGGCTGCACGAAACAATAAGGTAATGATAATTAATTATCCCTTCTAAACAATAAGGTAATGATGATGAATTATCCCTAACCCTAACCCTAGTCCTTACCCTAACTTGACTTGTCCATGGCACATGTCCTCGGAAGTGACACGTGCGTTGCTTTTCTCAGTTTCTCTCTGTGCAGTGCTTACGTGATGTTACGCCTGCGTGAAAATGCTGCGTGAGTTGTGATGGAGAAGGTCATAATCTGCCCAGCAGACTGAGAAAAATGTTATGAAATTTCAACTGAAAATTGAAAGCCGAGTACTTTATTTTTTGGAATTGCCAGAATTATCATACATTTGTAATTATCTATCGTACATCGTACAAGAGGTTGAATTATCGTACAAATACAATACTTATCGGACATCTGGCAACCTCGTCACTTCGTTATCAGTAGCATAGCGGAGATTCCTTGGGTGATCTTATTTCCTTATAAATATTTGAATCACCAACCTTCGATATTTGAAGCGGAATCGCCAAGATTATGACATGCAAAAGACTGAGTCTGGTCACCGAGTTTCATTCCCGAATGTAACCATTTTGGTCACCGAATGTAACCATTGCACCACCGAGTGTGGTCAACGAATTTGAATTGAAGCAATTCAACTTTGTCACTTTTTATTTTTTTCTTTGTCATTTATTTTTCAGAGTACACATACCCAACAAGTCATCTAGCTCATCTACCCATCCAGCTCATGACTTGTGTGAACCTTTTGTGTATTAAAGGCTTACACCTAACCAGGGTCTATCTATGATATAAATGACATTATGACATGACACTTGACTTGAGACTTGACTTGAGATTTGCCGTCAAAGACTTGAGACTTGACAAAACTTGCCCTCATAGACTTGAGACTTGACTTGAGACTTGGCTCAGGTGACATGTTGACATCTTTGTCTGCATGTATGTCGTTGGTTGCAGCATTCCGCTTGGAATCTAATTCTTTTTTCTTTTCTTTTTTGTTTAACTCATGGGCCCGTTGGTCCGATGGACCAAATTTTTATTGGTCTTCATAGCCTTGTTGCACACCAGCCTGCTGAACTGCTTCAGCATTAGCTTGCCTTTCACTAAGCCCAGATGTGCTTGGGGCCAGCATGGAGATTATATGTTCATTATTATTATCACCTCACAAGACTAATATTCTTATTATTGTTGTAAATATTAGTAGTAATAATTAATATATGCTATGTTACAAAGTTATCATTGTTTTAGTTATTACCTCTGCCACTGAAAGTGGAATGAGGTTATGTTTTCATCACTCACTGTCTGTTTGTCTGTCTGTTTGTCTGTCTGTTTGTCTGTATGTGTGCAGAATATCTCAAAAAGTTGTGGATGGATTCGGATGAAACTTGGTGGACAGGTTGGGTGTGTGACAAGGACAAATTGATTTGATTTTGGTGAAGACCCGAATCTGGATCCGGATTCGAGAATTATTTAATTTTCAAAGTAAAAACCCTGGTGTTGGTTTGGTGGTTAGGGTGGTGGCTTGGGATCCTAGGGTCCTGAGTTCAAACCCCGTTGGCTGCTGAATTAACACCAGGGGTTGACTCATCCTGTCATCCTTCTGAGGTTGGTGAAATGAGTACCATTGTAGCAGCCAAAAAGGCTGCACACGAAGGGACAGGGAATCAACGGATTGATTAAATCTGGTATTGGACAGGGTTATCATAGGCATGACGGGCCGAATGGCCTCCTCATCTTGTGCCTTAATTCCTTGTAAATCATTTTAAATCCTTGTAAAGTGATTCTTCGAGAGAGAGAGAGAGAGAGAGAGAGAGAGAGAGAGAGAGAGAGAGAG
>BROF01004933.1:0-62567 GCA_024346535.1 Eptatretus burgeri | reverse complement strand
ATATATATATATTTACAAATACATATATACAGTGGCAGTCCAACGTTTTGACACACCTACTCATTCAAGGGTTTTTCTTTATTTTTTACTCTTATATTTTCTACATTGTAGAATAATAGTGAAGACATCAAAACTATGAAATAACTCAAATGGAATTATGGAGTAACCTAAGAAGTGTTAAACAAATCAAAGTATGTTATATATCTTAGATTTTTCAAAGTAGCCACCCTTTACCTTGATGACAGTTTTACATACTCTTGGCATTCTCTCAACCAGCTTCATGGGGGAGTCACCTGGAATGCTTTTCCATTAACAAGTGTGCCTTGTTAAAAGTGAATTTGTGGAATTTCTTTCTTTATTAATGTGTTTGAGCCAATCAGTTGTGTTGTCACAAGGGAGGGTGGGTATACAGTAAATAGCCCTATTTGGTAAAAGACCATTATTTTATCTGTACTGTAGTAGTCCATATAAAAAGCCTGGTGTTGTCTTCGTGGTTAGGGTGGTGGCTTGGGATCCTCGGGTCCTGAGTTAAAGCCCCGTAGGCCACTGAATTAATATTCACCAGGAGGTTGACTCAGCCTGTCATCCTTCCGAGGTCGGCAAAATGAGTACCAGTGTACTGGTAAGGGGAACACTGCATCAACGGCATTGCCGCGTTCCACCCAATGATGCAACCAGCAGCCACAGACTGCACTCGATATATATATATATATATATATATATATATATATATATATATATATATATATATATATATATATATATATATATATATATATATATATATATATATATATAGAGAGAGAGAGAGAGAGAGAGAGAGAGAGAGAGAGAGAGAGAGAGAGAGAGTCCGTCCATATTATGGCAAGAACAACTCAACTAAGCAAAGAGAAATGACAGTCCATCATTACTTGAAGATATGAAGGTTAGGCAATCCGGAAAATTTCAAGAACTTTGAAAGTTTCTTCAAGTGGTCACAAAAACCATCAAGCGCTTTGATGAAACTGGTTCTCATAAAGGCCGCCACAGGAACGGAAGACGCAGAGTTACCTCTACTGCAGATGATAAGTTTAGTTGAGTTACGAGCCTCAGAAATCACCAATTGACTGCACCTTAGATTGCAGCCCAAGCAAATACTTCACAGAGATCAAGTAACAAATATCTGAACATCAACTGTTCAGAGGAGTGTGTAAATCAGGCCTTCATGGTTGAATTGCTACAAAGAAACCACTACTGAAGGAGACCAATAATAATAAGAAACTTGTTGGCGCCAATAAACACAACCAATGGACATTAGACTGGTGGAAATCTCTCCTATGGTCTGATGAGTCCAAATTTTGAGATTTTTGGTTCCAACCGCCGTGTCTTTGTGAGACGCAGAGAAGGTGAACGGATGATCTCTACAAATGTGGTTCCCACCGTGAAGCATGGAGGAGGTGTGATTGTGTGGGGGTGCTTTGATGGTGACACTGTCGACGATTTATTTAGAATTCAAGGCACATTTAACCAGCATGGCAACCACAGCATTTTGCAGCGATATGCCATCCCATATGGTTTGCGCTTAGTTGGACCATCATTTGTTTTTCAAAAGGACAATCACCAAAAACACACCTCCAGGCTGTGTAAGGGCTATTTGACCAAGAAGGAGAGTGATGGAGTGCTGCATCAGATGATCTGGCCTCCACAATCACCCGACCAAAACCCAATTGAGATGGTTTGGGATGAGTTGACCACAGAGTGAAGGAAAGGCAGCCAACAAGTGCTCAGCATATGTGGGAATTCCTTCAAGACTGTTGGAAAAGCACTCTGGGTGACTACCTCATGAAGCTGGTTTAGAGAATGCCAAGAGTGTACAAAGCTGTCATCAAGGCAAAGGGTGGTGACTTTTAAGAATCTAATATAATAAAATATACTTCATTTGTTTAACACTTTTTTGGTTACTACATAATTCCATTTGTGTTATTTCATAGTTTTGATTTTGTCAATATTATTCTACAATGTAGAAAATAGTAAAAATATAGAAAAACCCTTGAATGTGTAGGTGTGTCCAAACTTTTGACTTGTACTGTGTACATATACTGTATAGATATCGAAAAATGAGAAGTGTGACGAGCACTCCTCCGATTTCCATTGGACAAAGTCCTACACCAAAGCGTCATCTCCAGCCCGGAGGCCTCGACCTGGTGACTTTATCGAACAGACAAAGATTACATGATCAACATCAGTTAAACATCAAACAGCCGCCTATCCAGATTTTGGCCTTGTTTGCCCTCATCAGGGTGGTATACCGATAAATATCTAACAAGTGATGACTGCATTCATCATTTAAGCATCAAACGCATCTCCTGACTCTTATGGTGAGCATTTCCACGGATTGCATCTCGCATGGAAAAACCGCATAATCCGCAAAGAACAACCATCCATCTGCCACCCAGACTATTGTTCCCACAAATGCAAACCATACAACCAGAAGGCATGTGATATGATCGGTGGGTAAATTGAAACATGTGGAGTGTAAAGAGCACTCCCCTGATCTCCATTGGACATCGTCCTACATTGGACATAGTCTTTGTGGATTATTTGGTTTTACCGTGTGAGACATAATCCGTGGCAATGCTTACCATAACAGTCAGGAGATGCATCTGAGAGATATAGGATAATAGATATCCCATTGAGGACAATATAATGAGGAGATAACAGTGTACTTATACATGAGTGACAATGGGACGAGGAGATGATGGACAAATCAACACAGTAAATTGGATTTGAACATATAATCTATGCATGAGATTAGAATGCCTAACAACCAGATTTATTTATTTTGTAATGTACAAGTCACAATCACACCTAATATGTCAGTCCACTGTCCTCACCACAAGGCCATCACTATGTGTCGGGGTATCCTTGTGGTGAAGACCCAGGACTGGTATCTCAGAGTTTACAGGTTCAAATTTAACAGAATGTGGCGAGTAGCATTAAGGATTTACATGATCAACTTCATTAATTTAAGATAGTCCCTGGGAAATCACCATGTCACAACTCTGTATTTTAAGGTAAAATCTATCTGGCTCATTAATGACCTACAGGGCATGGGTAATCTTCCTGTCCCGGCTTGGTGTGATGCTGTTCAACATATTGTAGTTTACTCTTGATTTTCTGACTTTCTGAAATGCTACTTTCTGCTCTGCAGTTCTTCAGTACATGTTACAATCACCCGAAGATAAGGTGATGTATAGTGCTTGTCTCTCTGTCACTATATATAGACAAGTGGTGACCTCTCTTGTCTCTCTGCTTTACACTTCCTAATTCCACTGTACATCTGCTGTTCCACAACCTTGCAACTTGAACTTTAAGCTTTCCACTCATATCCACTCTTGAATTTGGTCCTCCTATCTGTGGCATCAACTTCCAAAGTCTGTCCGCTGCGATTACTCTCTTCGATTCTTCAAAATGCTAGTCCACTGTAATCTCTCATTTTCACCCAAAATCTTTTTCTTTCCAAATAACTCCGTCCATCAGTACACCTTATGTTTACCTGTTCTCTGCCGCAACTTTCATCCTTTGTTGTTTCACTCTTCCTTGATGTTTTTGTTTTTTTTTCGTGTGATAAATGCATCCGAAAATGTCTATAAAATGTCTGAATGTGTAATATCTGTAAATACCGTATTTGAAAAGCTATGGAATCTTTTAAGAATACACCATTGAAAAGGACAGCAAAGATATAATTGAGGGTCTTGGAGTAGTGAAGTGTGATGAGGAAGATGCAAGGGAACTGGTGTGGGCCATGTCCTTGACTGGGCAGACAGCACATAGGTCGTAAATCACAGTTGATGATGATTGGTGGAAAAGCTGTAAGTGCTGTGCAGATGGTCTCATGTGGACAATTGCTGAAATGATATGAAGTTGTGGTTAATGCTTGAGAAAAGTATTATGTGCCCATATTTGGACATAATACAGAATAATTGTCAAGGAACCTTAATTAAATGTTACAACGTGACAGTTTGGTCGTCAGAATTTCAGGATATAACCTTTTCCAGAAATAAGTTCAATAATACTTTTGAAATTCATGCCATGTGTTATTCTGAAGTTTTTTTTTTTCTTTTTTCTCTTTTTTTGACATATGTTGTGCCAAACTGTAATGCCAGTCGGACGTCAGGCCTGGCCAGCCGTTTTGTGAACGACTCAGGCCAGAACCGTTTCCTCGATCTGGCTGACCATAAAATACTAAAATAAGGTTGGAATAATTGAGGCCCTTAAAGAAAATGGAGAATAAACCTCTTTGCCTTCAGAAGAAAAGTTGTCGCTTTTGACAATATTGAAGATTTCTCGAATCATACTTTGTACAATTGCTGAGGGCTCACACACATTGACAGGTCAAACACATTAACATTGGGGCTACTTGTAATTCTGAACTGCAGTGCATCATCATTAGGATCCTGCACTTCCACTGTGCTGTTTGGTACAATTTTGCTTTTCGAGTGCAATGCAATGATTGCTTCAACACAATGCATTACGGAAAATGTCTGTGCAAATGTTCCAAAATAAATTGATTCCCAATGGAGCAGAAGAATTTGGGAAAATTTAGCAAAATATAACATATTGTCATAATATAGTACTCTTCATTTAAAACAAAATAACACTGAGAAGCTAATGATGTAATTCTGACCTCGATAAGCTTTTGAAATATAGTGGGGCAACTCAGCTTAACAATTGTGCATTTTGTGAGGAAAGCACCAAATTTGGCACACTAGTAGCCTATCATATTATGAACAGATTTGGATATAGGGCCATCTCAAATCCAGCTGCCGATGGCTGTGGCAGCCATTTTCCACTGCCATCAAAAATTTTGAGATGGCCCAATATCCAAATCTGTTCATAATATGATAGGCTACTAGTGTGCCACATTTGGTGCTTTCCTCACAAAATGCACCATTGTTATGCTATGTTTAGCTACGTTGCCCCATTAATAGTCTTTTTGTTCACAATATCCTTTCTTTTGCCTCTTTCTCAACCTCGAGTGTAAAGTAGAATTCAAGCTTTTAATCTCGGTGTAGAGGCTATAAGAGTAAGACTGTTCATTTGCAAAACTTGTATTTGCTGAGAGTGTCACTGTATGCGCAATTAAAAATGCAGGGTTCGAGACCAAATTTATTGATTTTTTTTGGTCCCAAGTCTCTGATGAAAAACAGATGGAGGCCGAAAGTGTCGTGCAAATTTGTGAATTAATTTGAGAAATTATGTGACGAAAGAGGCAGGCCACGTATAGCATAGCCGTAAACCTTTCTGTTTTGTTTTGTTTGTGAAAACAAATTTATGTTCAATTGATCATAATTCATATGGTTCATGCCTTACCACCTGGACCATTTTTCTCTCCTCACGTTTCGTTCTCATGCGGTGGATCTCACTTTTCATGTCATCCTTTGCATTTGTTCCTCTCTTTTCTCCTTGTTACATCTTCTGTTTGTTTGTTTGTTTTTTGACATTCTCTTTTCTTTGTAATTTACTTTTTATACCGTTTATTTAGGGCTGCCTGGGTAGCCGAGAAGTGTGAACACGAGCTTCTGGGCTGTCTAGCCCTACTTTGAATCCCGACCCAGCTATAAACTGTCATCCCGGTGTTTCACAGGCAGAGTGATTTATCAATGCGTGTGCCATCCCTCGGATGGACGTTAAGCTGGACATCCTGTCTGCCGGTATTATTTAGCGGACACTAAAGATCGCAGGGCGTCCTTTGTGAAGAATAGCAATTCCTGCACTCTTAGTCCAATATCCTGTACTTGAAGAGTGACCCATCCAACATTGTGTTCCCTAGCCAATGAAGCTTCCTCATTAGCCTTAAGTGCATCACAGCACGAGGAGGATAAACAAACAAACAAAGAATTATATATGTCTTTTCAGTTTGTTTTGTTCTTGTTATTAATCAGCCAATTCACTTGTTTATAATCATTATCACCGATTATAAGCTAAAACCCTTTTGAAAGTGTCCAGTGTCGACGAAACATATCGAAATGTGCGTGGGAAGGAGTGGAGGATCCCCTGTGTAATTATTGTTGTTGTTGTTGCTGTTGTTGTTGTTCCTTTTAAGTGCCATCTCTTTGGACTGTGTACCTACATAATTTATCCTTCCACAGGAGAGCTAATCCTCTCTGCCGGGGGTGGAAACAGTTCTCCACGAGCAGCCATTTTCAATGAATCACGGACTTGCTTTTATTTATCTTTTGGCCTCTTCCCAGGACTTTTAATTTTCATATTTGCATCCTGATGTTTCGAACTCACCCTCCATTCTTATAAAGGATATGTGTCCATATTGGAGGTGGGGTCAGGGAGATACTTAAATGCATCATTTGCAAGTTCTGGACATCTTGTTGAGCTGTGTCACAACGGCTCCTCATCATCATCTGTCTGTGTAGTAATTTATTAAAGAGCTACTTGTATCTTCCTGTAATTATTATTTTTTAATCATTGTGATTTTATGTTTATTATCATAAATTATGAAAACTCGTGTGGGAAAGTTTTCTCCTTCTGTCATTGGTGTGTCAGCTTAGCCCAGCTGTGGGATTCTAGGTGTGATTACCATCTTCCCCCAAATGCTTTCAAATCCACCAATCACCATTCAGTGATTCTGACACAATAGCTCCGAGCAAGTGTGTGAGCACATAACGACCATGTACATGTTATAATTATCCCACGCACACAGCACACAAAATGGGGTTAAGCAATTGGTTCAGTCTGTCAGTCTATTTTTATGATCGAGGAACTACCGAAGTTCAATTGAATTATATATTTTGAACACTGCAGAACACGAATCGGAGCATGAAACCGAACACGAACCTGCAGTTTTGCAGTATTTTGGCCATGAATTTGGCAAATTGATGGGATCTCGTCCCGAGCGCGCAAGCACACATCGAAGTGCGGTAATTTCTTTACTCTGACAGTCAAACAAAATTGAAAACCATAGGGTTTTCCATTATCTATTTGGCAAAGATATTTAATGTGAGGAGAGTAACTGTTTTTGAACTCGGAAGACATTATATCGTCGCTCATTCAATAAGAGATATTCCAAGACGTGCTCCCAGGATAATGACTTCCGCTAAGGACCAATACAGATGCACGCCCCATCTACACAATCAGTTTCAAACTGCCCAGAGTACTGCAAACACACTCCCTGGACCTTGCAGAAGTGTCAACACCACCCAAAAGCATCCACATGATGCAGGTATCCATGCTCGTCGTCCTGGTTAGTGTCCAAGACTTGTGCCTTAATACATCCAAACACGCTTGCAGTGGTCAAATCCGCATGTCTGATGAACAGGGAGGCAATGTGCAAGTGTTATGTTCAATGATTAATCCAGGATTCTCTTTGAAAAGCATGATGACCATGCATGGGTCTACTGCGATATCCCTTCTGCAATTCCCATAAATGCCTCTCTGAACTTCTTCCACTCCTCCTCCAAACCTTCCATCCTCTCCTTGTACTCTGGAAATGTTGTCCCTACACTTCTCCCACCTAATCATCTTCTGAACCCTGCTCTTAACTTCCCTCCTTTTCTGCATGCACACTGCAAATGCCATAGGCTTGTGCTGAGTGGTGGTATACTCTCTCTCCACTGTCTTACAGTCCATGACTCTCCACAACTATTGCTTCCTAACTATCAACAAATCCAACTTCATTATATACTGTCCACTCCTGGAAATAATCTTGTGTCTGTCCCACTCCTGAAAGATGAACCAGCTATTTCCATCCCATTCCTTACCACCAGTTTCACCAGCTCTCAGCCCTCTTTATTCCTTGCTCCCTAACCAAATTTACCAACATATCCCTCTTCACTCAGTTCCTTTACTCCCACATGCACGATGAAGTACCTTACAATGCACAGCGTCACCTCAAGCTCAACCATTCATCCACTCCAATGTGTCCCTGAACTCCTGCTTCTCTGCCTCAGTCCTTCCCGTTTGTGACCCATATATCGACAAAACACACACCATTTCCCTCTGTATTGCCATCCATGCCATAACTATCAATCCCTCACATCTTTCCACTCTGACCACCGACTTGCTGATCTCTTCTGATAATATCATTCCCACACCATTACAACTTCCATCCCCTCTCACATGCAACAGCTTGTACCCTCCTACCAACATGTTCGCCCTGTCCCATTTTCCAACTGGTCTCCTGCACACATAACAGTTCTTACCTCCTTCTCCACATCATCTCCACCACCCCGACTCCTCTCCCTTCCATTGATCCCACATTCAAACTTCATTGTCAGACATCATTGCTTAACCGCTGCACGCATGGCAGAGCTGATACTATCTTGATCGGTTTGGGATGTTATGGTCATCAATCAACAGCGCTTCCCAAGCTGCCATGTTGGACATACTATCCTAGCCTGCTGTGTCACCATCTTGTTTACATTCACACACGCACACACGGTTCACAACTTTCCATGGTTAGCAACTGGAAGTAGTACAGTGTCTTGAACTTCTGGGTCTCACAATCAGTCACACCTCTCCTGGTCTGACCATAAAGCAAAGCTGACCTCCAAGGCCAGTGGCAGATGAGACATCCTTCATTGATCCAAGTTATTCCTTGATAAATCTGGACTCACAGCCTACAAGGCCTTTTTGCATAGCTCAGTGGAGTAATGCTCTCCCAGATGGACTGATACCTCAATATGACATTTCTCCTGATTTTGTGGAATGTAATTCTCAACAATATTGACACCTCCCACAATGGTGTTGAAGCACAAGGCCTGTTGCTTTCACTCCACAAACAAGTCATGGACTGACACCTCAATATCACATCTCTCTTGATTTTGTGGAATGTAATTCTCAACAACATTGACATCTCCCACAATAGTGTAGAAGCACAAGGCCTGTTGCTTTTACTCCACAGACAAGTCAGTAGCTTCTATGTGTTTTACTGCCTTTCATCCCATCTAACTCTTTCTGTTTTATTCATTCCTCCAATACTCCCCAGCTTCCACTGAATACACTTATACTTACAGTTACTGCCTCCTTGCTGGACTTGCAAAATTTAGGTGAAAAACACACCTCCACTCTTTTGTTCTTATGTTCTCTTGTTTCTAGAACTCTTTCTCGGATTGGGATTTCAGGCGGTTCAATCGCCATCTTCTCTCAATAGCTTGAAAAAGCTGATTCACCACCATTTCTTGTTACTTTGCATCCCAATCTGTGATCTTTTCATACCTTTTGACCCGACCTAACCCTCTTTCTTAAAGTTTTCTCTTTGCTCCCTTCCTCTTTCTCTCCTGCTTTCCTGTTCCTTTATTCCCTTGCTTGTGTTGGCCAACAGTGGACTCACTCTCCCCCGATCAGTATGTTGCTTCCCCCCCCTTGTTACCTCGACCGTCTATTAGCCAACATCTTGCATCAGAAAAATCAGAGATGGCGGGAGGGAGTTTGTAAAGAGTAATATTTCGATGTAGGTGATAATGTTCAGCCTGAACAAGTAAGACAACAGCAACGATATATTATAGACGTTGGATTTACAGGTGCAGTACAAGTTATGGAACTATATACCTGTGAAAATGTTTCAACAGACGATGACACCTGGTGTAACAATAATAATCCGATCAGCAAAAGTGATGTTCTGGAGGGTTGAACCACTCATTGTCCAATTGCTTTGAACCATAAATGAAAGAAGATCAACTGTCACATCAGATTTATAATTGTCACTCAAACTGCCACCTTAGGAAGGAGTTTGACAGCTTTCAGTTTCACTCATTGTTACCAATTAATGTCTGGATAAATTTAGGAACATTTGCTGCTGTGGACCCACAGAAATATATGATAAGGTTCTCAGTTCATTGGATTAAACAGTTATAGTTTTCAGATAATTAAACCAGAAAACCAGCACTCTTGTATAACAGAATCCTTTTTAGGATTTTTTTCTTTCTGGGATTTAGGATGTAATGATTTACCAAAAAGGACTTCTAAGGCCATGTAAGCTGATTGATCAGCTGGGGGGGAGGGAGGGAGGGATAAGCTGATTGTAATCAGCGTAGCAGCTGACACTGCATTCAGCAGGGGGTGGTTCTGTGTTTTTTTCACAAACTGCAAATGAGCCTGTTTGCCCATGTAATGTTGATATTTATCATTCAGGCTGCATGTTATTTTCAGATATTTATATTTCGTTCAAAATATCATTCAGATATCTATCATTTATCATGTAAATGGGTACATGGTCACAATTACAGTCAAAATGCACGAGGTGTGTGTGCGTGCGTGCATTATTATCTCCAAATGTGGGTTTCCAAAGTTGGATCGGAGTCTTCCGAGTTCTCAAAATATCCACCTCCGTTTCAGTAAGGGATCACAATTCATGGACCAATTTCTTTAGCTTTCCCATTCTCAAAGTTTTGTTTGGAGGGCTCTTCTGAGGATCGTCACCGAGTCCTGGACAACTTCCAACTGCAATTTGTTTGTAGTTATATTCCCAGGGATGGTTTTTAAGATCTCTGCAAGGTTCTTTTTATCATTCCCGTTGCTCCAACAATCACAGGAACCATTTTGGTACACTTCAGCTTCCAGGATCTTTTACCTTCATTTTTGAGATCTTGGTATTTGTTTATTTTCTTGATTTCTGCATTGTTTAGACAAAAAATTGCTGGGTGCTGATACCTCAATTAGCAATACCTTATTTTCATTTTTGTACCTCAGTTCTATATCCGGTTGCAATGTTTTGTTTTTTGAGTTTACGCTCGATTGGATCATTAGGTCGGATGTGAGCATTACTTCCTTGTTTTCCATGATTACTTTTGGTTCATGTTTCCATGAGTTTTCTGGAACTGTGATATTGAGACTTTTGCAGATGTGCCAGTAAGTTACTCTACATACTTTGTTGTGCCTTTTGGGTGTACAGCTGCTCTGACATGAGTTTTTTTACATCCTGATAGGAGGTGAGTTGTACTTTCCAACTCGTACACTTATCCAATTGACTCTCAAAAAAAAAATGTAGTCTTCTTCTAATGGTCCATGAATCAAGCTCCACTACCAGCCACCCCCCACTGCTTGAACAGACTTTGCAGTGGTAAATGGCCTCCTTCTCCTCCTTGCTCCAACATTCATTTTTCATGTTCCTCTTGTTGAGCTTCGTTTTGAAGACAGTTTGCAACTCCACACAGCCTCTTGGCTTGGTGCAAATTCTTGTCTTCTTGTGAAATGGTCTTTCTTCTCACAAGAGGAGGTGCAGACTTTATTCTTGGCAGTGAGCATTCCACCTGCACAGTGTAGCCACACAGACTGAGTATAAGGGGGCCTGTGTCCAATAATTTGTTTTATTTTCCTTTATTTCCAACACACATTTTGTTTGTCAAATATTCTTCCCTTCCCCAAGCCCTTCCGCAACCCCTCTCAGGCATGTCGGAAACATTTTCTCACCCACCCGGTTTCGTTAAAGACTTTTCCCTCACCCTCCCTTGGCACATCAGAAGCATTTACTCACCTTGGAGATCTCCATCCTAGCGACTCGACAATGCGTTCATCGATTGCTTCTCAGCGTAACGTTCATCCGAGGGTGCACGCAGCACGTCCGAGTCATAACCAACTGCAACGCCTCGGTCTGGGTCACAGGTCTCCAAGCCTGCTGCGTCTTCTGGTGAAGAATTTTTCCATGCCTGTCCGAACATTTCAACCTCATATTCTCCGATGACACGAACAGCCTCAGAGCATCGACTGGGGGGTGCATGGGCCTTCAATCAATAAGCGCCTCGAATCAGGCTTCATCTTCACTCCTTGATTACACTCTCTGTCCCGCTCAAATTCCTAGCCACGTCATCCTCACATCTCCCTTCGACATCTATGGCTACACACAGCCCTCTGGAGACACGAACAGCTTCAGAGTGTTGACTCTGGGGTACATGGGCTTTCAATCGATACACACCTCATATCGGGTGTCTGTTCCTTTATAAGTCTCTCCGTCTCGCTCACATTACCAGCCACATTGACCTCGCATCTCGGCCATGTTGTGCTGACACACACACACACATATATATATATATATATATATATATATATATATATATATATATATATATATATATATATATATATATATGTGTCAGGTCAGGTATGAGAGCATGTGCCGGAGCAGCGCATCGCAGCATCCACTTTCCACCAATACTCCAAGGACCTCCGTCTGGCCATCCCCCAGGCAGATGCCTGGCCCATCCCCATCTCCTTGAGATATTAATTAATCTGCTCCAACCACAAGGCACGTGGTCGGACCATTGGCCTCCTCCACTTACGAGGCTCCCCAGCTGAGAGAATCTGGTGAGCAGGATCAGCATCAGGAAAATGAGTCACATGTCCATACAGCTGCAGCTGATGCTCATGGACTATGCAGGTAACAAATCTCATTTGAATCTGACGCTGAAGACTTGGACTTTTGTCCTCCCACACAGGTACTAGGAGCACCACACCCCATGATCCAGTGAATCTATGACTCCCCAAGCCTGACTCAGATGCCTGTTGACCTCTGGCTCAAAGCCAGCAGAGACTTCAATATCATTGGCAAGGGAAGTTAATCTCTCCGTGACCTCAACATCCTCGCCACAAACAGGTACAGACAGGTGAGCAAGCATCCATGATGTCATTGAAAGCCTGGATCTTAGTTTTGACCAAGGAAACCGTAATCCCAGCAGCTCCGACACTTCTTTCAGCACCTTGAGGGCTCCCAAAATGATATCCAGTCTCCCGAAAGATGACTGCATCATCTGCGAAATCAAGGTCAGAGATCTTGACATTTCCAAACGATGCACCGCAGCTTGATCTCCTCGACATCCTCCTCATAATCCAGTCCATACAAGTGCTGAAAAGTGTGGGGGCCAGTCCACACCCCTGACGAACTCCAGTAACAACTGAGAATAAGTCAGAGATGGTACCACCACATCTCACAGCACTCTCAGTACCAGAGTATATTTCAGACAACAGATTGATCAGTTTTGATGGCACCCCACAAAGACCAATAATCTTTCAGAGGGCTTCCCAATTCACTGAAACAAACGCTTGACAAAGATCAACATAGGCTGCAAGTAGCCCCTGCCGAAACTTGTCTGAGATTGGTGAGGACCCAAGGTGCAAGAATATTGTCAATCATTGACTTCTTTAGTGTAAAGCCTGACTGCTCTGGACGCTGGTGCTCAAGCAGATGGTGGCGAACCCTGTCAAGAATTATCTGAGCAAAGACGTTACCCAGCACTGAGAGCAGCGTCACTCTCGGTAGTTGTTGCAGTCCTGGCGATCACCCTTCCCTTTTCAGAGAGGGACAACAAAGCCCCTCTTCCAGTCAGTTGGGATGATGCATGTGTTCCAGGCAGAGCACAGAACTGCATGCAATGACACGAGTACAACAATTCCACCAGCCTTGAAAAGTTCAGCATGGATACCACAAATCCCAGGAGCTTTACCCCATATCAGCCGGTTCACCGCAGTCTGTGTTCCCACAAATGAAGGTGAAGTGCAGTTGATTGGAGGGTCAGCAATGGGGATAGAAACACCACTGACATCCAACTCGTCAGCTGGTGGATCAGCCTGGTACAGCCGATCAAAGTAATTGGCCCAGCGGGCCTTCATTTCGGACTCCTCTGTCAAGATTCCACCACCCTCGACTCTAACTGTAGCACATCAAGGGACGGGCTTTGAGGAACGCATTGTGCGAATTCCCCTGTAAGCAGGACGAGAATCACTTGACAATATGTGATGCTCTACCCCCTCACAGATTCCTTGCACATAGGCCTCCTTTGTCTCACTGTCTCAGTTGTCGTTCCAGAATATCCCATCAATGCTCAATTTGGTTTAGATCTGGTGATTGAGAAGGCATGACATATGGATAACATCAGTGTCATCCTCATCAAACCATTGGGCAACCAAATGCCCTCTGTGGATGAGGACATTGTCATCCTGAAAGACACCCCTCCTGGCAAAAAAGAAATACTCCAACATGAGGTGAACATGATCACTCGCTTCCATAAAGTAGTGATTGACATTGACCTTGCCTTCTAAGGGAATGACTGCACCCAACCAATGCAGGAAAATGCACCCCACAACATTACAGAACCACCATAAACCTTCACTGTTGGAACAAAACACTGAAGGTTGAAGAGTTCTTTAGGTTTGTGCCACAAGTGCACTCGTCCTTTTGTTGAGAACACGGTGAAGGATGATTCATCTGACCACATCATGTTTCTCCACTGCTCGGTAGTCTGTTGCCTGTGCTCTTCCCACCACTGCACTTGCAAACGTGCATTGCCAGGTGTGATAAGCGGTTTGTGCACTGCAACCCAATGATGGTATCCTGCTCTGTGGTATTCTCAGTTGACTGTTTGTTATGAAACTGGCTGCTCATGCCCCAAGTTGAAATTTACAGTCAATTGATCTACATTCTACAGTTGCTCACCTGCTTTGCCTTCCACTTCAAATTAATGCATAGATTTCATGATCCTGGAGTATGTGCTCAGCACCCTGTTGCCCTTTGCTGAAGATGTGTTTTGCCTGGAGTTCCATGCCTGCATCACCATAGACACTGACGCTCATGAAACATCAGCAATCTGAGTTGTCTTTCTCACTGAAGCTCCTGCCAAACGTGCCCCAAAAATCTGCTGTTTGGTAATCAGATGACCACATGGTTCACTTTGTACTGGCAAATGAGGAAGAATACATATCGAATTAGAGTTCATGAAACACCGTACTCCACTCACAAACTTATATTTCTGGAGGGATGGTTTAGTTATGAGGAAGCAGTGTTGTTGTTTTTATTATTATTCTTTATTTTAAATTTTCTGTGTTCAAAAGATTGTTTATTCATCGGCAGGGTGTATAGCAATACAGAATGTGACTGGCTTGTGGCCATGTTATTATCAAGTCTGATTTATGTCGCAGAACATCCAGTGGGGAACACAGACAGATTGGCAAGCCAGTTAAATTTTCCTGGATTTGCTGTTGTCTTCCCAGAGCACTGTAGACGCATCCCAGAGACCTATGCTTGTCAAAGCTTTGCATTCGTGTTAGAGGTTGGATGAAGGCACACTGCCTGTCGAGTGCTGAGAAAAATCAATGCCTCAGCGTCTTCCCAAGTTGCTTCCACAGAGCATGAGGTGCAGGCAGCTGTGACGAAGAGCAATGTTTAAAATAATAGAGCCTTTGTATATGCAGCTTTTGAAAAACAACCCAGTAGTGTTTCATGAGACTGCTGTTGCAGCTGATGGAAAAATAGTCATTGTGATGAATGTTTCATGACAAGTAACCTCATCCATTACTAATGAGGTTTGCTCTTACATCAGCACTGACAACTTCATGGCGATTCCAATTTCAAAACGGTTCCTCAAAACAATCTGAAACTGTCCACATTCTCTGTATCTGTTTAATCATTCCTGTCATTTTTTTCATTCAACATGAGATTTTTGACATTTGCATTAATAAACACTTTTTTGTCTTTCTTCAACTAGTCTTCATGAAAGCTTCGTGTAGCCATTCTCTGAATAGTTTAATACAAGTGTCATAAGTTATGAGGTTCAGGATCAAAGTATTTATTGAACAATATTCGTTTGAATAGCAGTGATTGTTCTTGAGATCAAGCATCTTTTAATATTCACATCTCACAAATTTTTTAAAATATATAAGTTGTTCTACCTAATGTACACAAACTTGTCTGCAAAGAAAGGCAATCAGCAAAACTTTTCTCAGATAAAATGTGTTCTCAGTGAATATTTCAGGTGATCTTGATCCCATGACAATGGCATTCAAAGAATGGATGGCCAATATACTTTACTGTCTTCGGACCATCGTCGCGTCAGTTTTCTTAACTCAAAGAACTGGTGATGCTGCAACTTGTTTGTCAGACCCATACAATTTAAAGAGCAAACGTCTCTTACATTTCCTTTTCCTTTCGAAAGTATTACAATGGAAATATAATTTGTCACAGCCACAACTGGGGAAAACACATTTGATTTAAGGCTTCGGTCGACTGCTTACTGAATCATATAGGGCAGGAAAATAATTTTGAAGCTTAGCATCTTTTGTGATGAATGACAAAATAATTTAAATGTATTCCTAAATACTATTTCGAAAAGTTCTGTAAAGTGGTTATTTATAATGAATGGTTATTTTGGTAAAAAAAGTAATGCTTTCATCTTTTCAGACGATTAACCAACCAGGTTTGCTGTGGCTTAATGGAGACCTTTTCTTTTTTAATTTGAAGTCAAATAAAGCTTTGTTGGTTCTGTATTAATGATTCGTTTTCACTGACAAAGTTCGCGAGTTATGGAAGACAAAATTACGAAATACAAAATCGTCCCGTGGGGGACTGACGGTTATTTTCCCAACAGGCAGGGTGAAAATGAGGGATTAGGGAGAATGGGCCATAGCCCCCATTCCTGAAGTGGTACAGTCAAGGGGAGCACAACTTAAGCTAATGGCCTGGTCCTTATGTTTCACAAAGAATTTGGTCTGTATCTGGCCACCGGTTTCTCAGAAGATTTTAAAATATATTACCTGAATTTGAGGCGAAATCCCTCTTTGGCAGATCCAGATGGATAGCACAACACCATGAGACCTCACTGTTCTGATGTATCGTACCAAATTTGGTCAAGTAGTTTGTGAGGAAAATATGTTTTAGTGTATATGAGTGATTATGGGAGGGAGGCCATGGCCCCCTTTCCAGGGGAGATGCAGCCATGGGGAACACAACTGAAGGTTAGGGCATGATCACAATGTCGCATAGCCAGTTTGGTCTGGATCCGGTTGTTGGTATCCAAGAAGATGATTTTTGAATGAAATTATTACTATTCGGGGCAAAACCCCCCTTTAACTCCCTTCAAATGGTCGGATCTGGATGGGGAGCACAACCCTATGAGATCTTCCTGTCCTGATGCACTGTAACGAATTTTGGCTGTATTGCTGTTGTTGTGGAGATGTTTTCGTGAAAATGAGGGACTCCGGAAGGGGGGTTCCCTGGTCCCCTTTCCGGTGGTGATACGGCCATGAGGAGCACAACTTAAGGTGAGGGCATGTTCCCGATGCCTTGTGGTGAGTTTGGGCTGGATCTGTCTCGCAGTTACTGAGAAGAAGATTTTTAAATAAAATCCCACCATTTGGGGCAAAACCCCCCTTTCACCCCCTTTAATTATCATGGGCGCATCTGATGTGGAGCACAACCCCATGAGACCTTACTGTCCTGATTCATTTTGCCAAATTTTGTCCGTATTGCTTAGGTAGTTGTGGAGAAGATGTTTTAGTGAAAGTGAGGGAATTGGGAAGGGGGCCTGCGGCCCCCTCTCTGGAGGAAATTCGGTCATGAGGAGCACAACTGAAGATTAGAGCATGGTGTGGATGCCTCGTGGTGAATTTGTTCTGGATCTGTCTGGCAGTTTCTGATAAGATTTTTGAATAACATACCAATATTTGGGAGAAACCCCCCTTTCACTCCCACTATTGGGGGCACATCCTTATGGGGAGCACAACCCCATGAGACCTTGCTGTCCTGATACGTCATACCAAATTTGTTCCATATCGGTCAGGTAGTTTGTGAGGCGAATATGTTTTCGTGAAATGTTAACAGACGTACGTATGGATGGCCGGACTGACACCGGGACCCACTGTGAGCTTATTTTGGAGAAATAACTTCATAAATCTTGATGATGACAATTGCTGACAATCACATCAATTTGGGATATCAATACATTTGCCAAAATATTAAAAACACAAAGATGTGGTTTGCTTGAGTTGCTTCATTACAAAACGAACATGTACTGATGCAAATGACACTAAAACTGTTAATTAATATCAGCCTCGAATCCAAATCCAAATCCAAATTAGCTCCTCTTGGCAATTCAAAGAGGACATAATTTGTAACAACAATCCCCTATTTTTGGTTTGGGAACTCTGCCATTTCAACAGTTTTCTTTTGCTGAAGATAAATTTTCTCCACATTTAATTTTGTAGGTGCAGTGCAGCTTGAGAAACGGCCTGGTGGATAGTGAGAAGGTACGATGGAATATGGAGCTCAGGATCAATAATTAGTTGCAGGAAACATGATGTGTATGGCTTTAAACCATGTGTAAACTTTTGATTAGAAAAGGTTCTGCTCGAGGAACAGCAGTTGCTTTCAAAGGAGCAGCATTTTCTTTAAAACTCAGCCTGTAAGATTTGAATGTCAAGTAAACAAACTGTGCAAACAAAATAAAAAAACAAACAAAACATAATGTTACAGAACCAGGGTTCAGGATTCACCACAAGGGGACTTCTCAGACTCTCCTGACCTCCAGACCTGCAGGCCACCGCGCTGTGGATAAGTCCATGACCTGTTAAGCAACTACGTACACCGATTGCAATCACTAAACCTAGCAGGGTCCTCACTCCTTTACAAATGTGTCACCTTCCCGGTGGTTTGACTGTGGCAATTGGGATTCGCACCCTCAGCATGCACTCGAGCATCTATATATTATGTATGACCGAGCCCAACCGTGAGTGCCATACTGGCTCGTGGCATGAATGATTGGTTAGGTATAATGATCCATCTGTTTATGCTTACACATTTTCTCAGACAAATGGAGAAAAGGACGAAGATACAGATCAGATCCAGATCTGGTCTGTGGATCCTATCCAGATCCACAGACAAATGTTTCAGACCGGTTTTGCCCTTGCCAAAATACCGTCATGTTTCCTTCTTGCTGAAATGCAGTGAGGGCTGAATGTATGGGATGTGGTTTCGGTGCTCACTGCTCACAGTATGGAGTCGCACATTTTTTTGGGATATAACCGTAAGGTTTCAGTCACAAGTGGATGGAAATTTGCTATGTTGCCCTGATGATGCCATAATAAGGGCAAAACTGATCAGTAACTGTATTTTCATTCACTTGTGACAGCTTCTGAGATTATAGATTAAATTTACCATTGTTGCAATTAACGCTGCGAGAAGCTCTTCCTGGAGCCACAGGCAAAACGGTGTGTCATGGCAGTGACATCACGGCGTTCGGCTTAGGTCAGGGAATGGCTTTAGATTATATATATATATATATGTATATATATATATATATATATATATATATATATATATATATATATATATATATATATATATATGTGTGTATGTGCTGTAGATGTGTATATGTATATATAAATACAGTATATATACGAGGTGTGTTCAAAAAGTATCCAACCTTAATTTTTCGTGCGTAAACAAATGAAGCTAGGGAGGCGTGGTTTAGTGCACGTATGTAGGCGATCCTAATCCGTATGCGTGAATATTTTCCCGCCTGCAGAAGCTGTCAGTCGCAGACAGACCGCCGATGAGTGAGGAAGTGTAAATGAGCGCCGTCGGATTTTCGTTTTTGACAAAATGATAGATCATTGTGGTCTCATCGCCAGTGATCACTGTGTTGAAGAAGTTGGGATCGCTGTTCACAGTCTCCAGCATGTCCTGTGTGATCTCCAAATGGAGTTGCTTCTGCTCGATCGTTAGCAGCTTTGGCACGAACTTCGCTGAGATTCTCCTTAAGCCCAAATCCTCAGTCCCAATGGAATGAACAGATCCAATGCTGACGCCGCCTCGTCTGCAAGTTCTCTGATCGTGATTCGACGATCCTGCATCAGCAGGGTCCTCACTTGGTCAATGACGATCTCATTTCGGGATGTTGAGGGCTGACCAGAACATGCTTCCCTTTCCACTGATGTGCGACCATCTTTGAAGCGGCTGTACCACTCTTTTATCTGTGTGGTGCCATTTGCTTCGTTCCCGAAGGCCTGTTGAATCTTGCGGATCGTTTCAACTTGGGAATCGCCAAACTTTACACAAAATTTGATGCAGTAGCGTTGTTCAAGATTTTCCGTCATTTTGTCAAAAACGAAAATCCGACGGCGCTCACTTACACTTCCTCACTCATCCTCACCTCGCATATATATATATATATATATATATATATATATATATATATATATATATATATATATATATATATATATATATATATATATATATATATACAGTATATTATCCCTGTGTCGTAAGAGGTGACCAGGGTTGCGTCAGGAAGGGCATCCAGTGTAAAACCTGTGCCAAATCATTATGCGGATCATCCTGATCCGCTGTGGCGACCCTTAACGGGAGCAGCCGAAAGAAGAGGAAGAAGAAATAAATACAGTACATATATGTATATGTATATGTATATATATATGTATATATATATATGTATATATATATATATATTTATTGATCTGCTCATATGAGTGTTGTTTGATCCGATCAGCCAATCTTAGTGTTGTGCGGCCCACGTACCGAGCTTCACATCGGCACTTAAACTCATAAATAACATTGCTGGTTTGTGAGGTGGGTAGCACATCCTTGTTGACTGACGTCAGCAAACAGCGAGAGGTAAAGATTACTCAGGGTTGCACAGCCAGAAACGTGTTGGACACAATATGTTTGATTTGTACTTCAAACCTTCATTATGATTGCCCTTTCCAGGGCATCCTGACAAGGATCACACTGGGGTTAAAGCCTATGGCCACAAATAAACGACGAGCAGTATGTTGTCCTGATGAGTCCATAACAAGGGCGAAATCCAGATCGATATCTCTGCTTTCAATCCTGACATATATTTTTCTATTTTTCAATCAATGTAGTCCATCAATATAGTGCAATATATTTTTCAATCCTGACAAATCTCACACTCTCTGAAAGGACCGCCTGGCAAACCCTCCGATTTACTTTCTTAACAACCCTCTTGATTAAAGTTCAGTTTTTCAAACTCCTAGGTGTCACTGCCAGCCAGGTTCTTGCTCATGAAAAATACACCAGCTGGACATACCTACATTTCACAGTTTCATCCTACTTGCAGCTTTTATTCCTCGAGCTGCCTTTCTAACAACCCTTTTTGTCCTTTACATATCTGTGCAGAACACTGTCAAATCGTCGTGTTCATTTTATTTTTTCAAAATAGGTTTGTGCCTCTGGCATTGTACATCTGTTTGGGATAATGATGTGGTGAAGTCATCCACAAAAGCACTTGTGGACGATCACTTTGATTCCTACACAATTGTCACTGAGGATTCGATGCAATTACATAATCCTATATCAGAGAAAACCGAAATTGGAATCATGGCTTGTTTGTTAATGTGTTGAATATATAATAGCTCGACTGATAAATGGGGTTATTGCAGTTACACCCCATGATGTTTAAAATGTCAAAACAAGCTACTTGTTTATTATGATGTGGAAACACTTGCATGCTGTGTATTCTGCAATGAAGCATTTGACATGAGGTTGAAGAGGAATTATTCTCTATTTTATTAACTTGTTCAATGGCTTGAATAAGAGAACGATTTGCAAAAAAAATTCCAATTGATGGCAAAACATACAAATATTAGAACTGAGCTAGTTTCACACCTCTCTGTGGTGTGATCAGATATCAGCCTTAACTGGAATTCTTAATAGGAAACAAAAAATACTTGTGAATTGCTCAGCTGATGTAATTGATTGGAGAACATCCCAAACTGTTCAATACCCACACACACGAAGTGAAAAGTGAGGTTAAGCAATTCGTTTATGTCCATCCATCCATCCATCCATCTGTCTGTCTTCCCAGTTTATGATTGAGGAATAACTAATTTAAATTGAATGCTATATTTTGAATACGAACCGGAACATGAACAGGTACGCAAGTTGACTGTTTTAACGCACTTTGGTTTTGAATTCATTCTGATCGCACGTGTGGAGATGAGTAAGGTAATGTTTTTTTACTCTGGTGCCTGCCTGGCAAGCAAACAAAATTGAAAATCATTCAGGTCAGGTCAGGTATGGGAGCATGCGTTGGAGCAGCGCATCGCTGCGTCCACTTTCCGCAAGGACTCCAGGGGCTTTCATGTGGCCATCCCCCAGGCAGATACCTGGCCCATCCCCGTCTCCTTGAGATGTTGGACAACCAGCTGCAACCACGAGGCACGTGGTCAGCCCATTGGCTTCCTCCACTCACGAGACTCCCTCGCTGAAAGAATCTAGTGAGCCAGATCAGCGTCAGGAAAACAAGCCACATGTCCGTACTGCCGCAGTTGACGCTCACGGACTATGCAGGTAACATCTCATTTGAGTCGCTCTCAGCAACCGCTCATTGGACACAAAGACTGACCAGCGATAGCCAAGGATTGTCCGAAGAGACCTGGTACCAAAGGAATTAAGTCTCTGTCTCAGATCCCTGGTCAGAGTCCAAGTCACATCCAGAGAGCAAGACTGGAAGCAGCAAGGACCTGAAGACTCAGACTTTCATTCTTCTGCACAGGTACCGACAGCACCACACCCATGATCCAGTGAATCCATGACTCCCCAGGCCTGATTCAGATGTCTGTTGACCTCTGGCTTACAGCCAGCAGAGACATGAATATCACTGCCAAGGGAAGTGAATCTCTCTGTGACCTCAACATCCTCGCCACAAACAGGTAAAAACAAGATGGCAGCATCCAAGATGTCCAAAAAAAGCCTGGGTCTTAAGGCCCGGTCACACCTTGACGTTTTAGCCAGCGATGGCAACGTGTTAAAATTTATGTAAAACGTTGGCTTACGTTGAACTTTTGATGTTTTTTTTTAAAGATTCGGACGTATTCATAGCGACTTGGTCTTATGTATAACGCATTGGTAACTACACAGAACGTTTCGTTGTGTTATAGATAACTTATACCAACGAATGCTGAACCTGTTGTCGGCCTACACAACCGATGCCCAACGATAGTCTAACTCAGGCATAGCGCGTTGCACGCATCGCCGACGATGTCGTGACGTAGCCTATTAAAAGGCTGACGCACAACGATTCAAATCATAATTGCCGTAGAAATGGAAGGGTCAAAATCGCGGTCACACCTTGGCGATCTTGCCAGCATATGCCGACGTAACAAAAAGTGTGTCTAAAACGTCGGGGCACGTCGAATACGGTATGGGTAAGTTTGGTATGCGCGAGTAGAACGCTAAATACGCTATCATAAGTCGTAGTAAGTAGAGTACGTCAAGAAATTTTAAACATGTTCAAAATTTTACGACGTACTCGGCGTATGACACACGTTCCGCATGCGATGGGGATAAGTTTTACACACGATATGTGGACGCTTACACACGTCCACAAAGGCTACTTATAAGCTACTCATAAGTCGAAACACGTCGCGGTAATGTCTTTTTTACGCGAAACTTATTTCTAACTTATGTTTGACGTGCTTTGAACCAATTCTTTACGTAGCCCCAACACACATCGACGTATGTAGACGTATTCCAATGACGTCTTCCGGTCGACAAAAAAAATAAATGAACGTGTTTCTAGGTTACAACTGCCATATAAAGACGTGTTCCCAGCGGTTTTGGGAATTGGTATATAAAAATGGTGTTCATAAAAGGGGAACCCAACAGTGTTTTCGAGTCCTTTTTGAGTCGATGTCCATGTCAGCAGTAACAGTATCAGTATCGGTATTACTATTAGTATTAGTATTAGTAGTAGTTTGTTCATGTTGGCAGTAGTACGTGGGTGTGAGGGGGAGGGTGTGGGTTATGATGGATCGTCCTTGCGTCCACGTGTCCACGGGTAGGTTCATAGGCTGCCACTCAACGATTTAAATGGCTGCATCTCCACTATTGAAAGTAGATGCTTGCGCTCAACAATTGGATTTTTTTTACACTCAACGACTTTTAAACGGTCCCACTCAGCTAGTTTCATTGTTTACAATGAACGATTTAAATTGCTGTCACTCGCCTTTGTTTTTTTTTTTGTTTGTTTTGTTTTTGACGCTGGGGTTTGGAAATTTGAAACGTTTCTTCTGAACGTGTTAAAACGCTCAAACTCGACTATTTTAAATAGACGCTGCCGATGGACAATTGGAATCATAGCCAAGCTAGACATCGAAGTGTGAACATCCTCGTCATGCCGAAGAAAAGTTTGAAGAATGCTGCAAATAAGTGTCCTGGCCATGGCCGTGGACGCTGACGCAAGGACGATCCATTATACCGACGTCTTTCAGCCTATGAGTAACTTAAAAGTAACATCTGTCTACGTGTGGCAACGATCGCGTAACGTGCCAACAACATGTTAATCATAGGTAGGAAATAAGTTTCGGGTACTCTAAACACTACCTCGGCGTGTCTCAACTTATGATTACCTTACAAGTAGCATGTGTTGACGTCTGTCAACGATCGCAGACCGTGCCTACAACTTGTGGCCAGCGTAGCGGAACGTGTGAGTCATACGCCGGCATACGTCGTGAAATTTCAAGCATGAAAAAATTTGAGGACAACCGAAAAGTACAACGTTTAAAGCCAACGTACAACGACGTATGGCAACGTACTACGACGTATGCCAGCGTGCTCTCAATGTTATCAAAACTTACCCATAACGTATTCAACGTGTGCCAGCGTTTTAGAAAAAAAAATCAAAAATCGGCATACGTTGGCTAAAACGTCAAGGTGTGACAGGGCCTTTAGTTTTGACTGAGGAAACTCTTAATCCGAGGACAAGATGGCTTGTCAAGTCAGAGATCTTGACATTCCCAAACGACACACCGCAAATTGATCTCTCTGACATCCTCCCAATAATCCAGTCCATTCAAGCGCTGAAAAGTGTGGGGGCCAGTACACACCCCTGACAGACTCCAGCAACAACTTGAAATATAATGGAAATGGTATCACCACATCTCACAGCACTCTCTGTACCAGAGTGCAGTTCAGACATCAGATTGATCAATTTTGGTGGCACCCCCGAAGACTAAGAATCCTCCAGAGGGCATCCCAATTCACTTATTCGACCACTTTGCAGAGATTAACATAGGCTGCAAGCAGCCCCTGCTGAAACTCTTGTCTGCGCTCGGTGAGAACCCGAAGGGCAAGGATACGGTCAATCATTGACCTCTTTGGTGTAAAGCCTAACTGCTCTGGACACTGATGCTCAAGCAGATGGTGGTGAACCCTCTCAAGAATTATCCGGGCAAAGACCTTGCCCAGCACTGAGAGCAGCGTCACCCCTTGGTATTTGTTGCAGTCCTGGTGATCACCCTTCCCTTTACAGAGAGGGACAACAAGGCCCCTCTTCCAGTTAGGTGGGATGATGCCTGTGTTCCAAGCAGAGCATAGAACTGCATGCAACAACATGAGTACAGCATATCCACCAGCCTTGAGAAGTTCAACTTGGATGCCACAGATCCCAGGAGCTTTACCCCATTTCAACCAGTTCACCACAGCCTGTGTTTCCACAAACAAGGTGGATCACAGTTCATTGTGGGGTTAGCAATAGGGAGAGTAACACCCCTGACATCCAACTCAACAGCTGGTGGATCAGCCTGGTACAGCCGCATAAAGTAACCGGTCCAGCGGGGCTTCACCTCGCACTCCTCTGTCAAGAGGCCACCACCCTCTGCTCTAACTGCAGTACACCGAGGGATGGGCTTGGAGAAACGCAATGTGCCAATTCCCCTGTAAGTAGGGCAAGAATCACTTCACCACATGTGATACTCTACCCCCTCACAGATTCCTCGCACATCGGCCTTCTTGTCCACTCTCAGCGCACATACAGTTTTACGCCTCAACTCTCTGAACAGCTCAGCAATGCTATAAAGTCTGGCCCTGCGACTCTGTTCAATGGTATCCAATGTCCCGAGAGATAAAATTATTTTTTGCACTGCAGTGATTTCCAAGACATCTTCCGGAAACATCAGGGACAGTGGTTTTGAAGGCACTCCACAACTCTTCAGGATTCCCCAAAGCACTCAGACCACCCAAATCCACACTCAGCCTGTTTGCAAACTCCTCAGCTACCCTCTCATCCTTGAGAGTGCCAACATCCAGCCTAGGCTGGGATGGTACCATTCTCCCGAATTTCAGCTGCAACTTCAGCATTGCTACCACAAGGCTCTGGTCAGTATTGAGGAACTGAGCACTCTGGGACACCCTGCAGTTCTTGAGCATCCTCCAGCGACCATCAATGAGCATGTGGTCAATCTCCTTTGCCTCACCACCAGCATTGGAATACCAAGTCCAGTGATGAGCCTGTGGGCGCCGAAACCATGAACCAGCCACCCTAAGTCCATAACTTCTTGCAAAGTCAAGGAACTTAGTGCTATTCTGGTTCACAGTTCCAGACCTTAGTTACCAACACATGTCTTATAAACATCCATTTCAGTTCCAGTCGATGCATTGAAATCCCCCCAAGACAAGAAGAGTATCTCACCTGGGGCGTGTACAAAAGAAAATCATTCATGTTTTTAAGAATGTTATAAAGGACACAAACAACAGGCATGAATAACTAATGGAATATGTTCGATAGGGTGGTATAATAGACACTGGATCAAATGGCAATAAAACCTGGAATTAATTTCTTTATATGGCTTTAAACCACTTTAAAGCTATATTTAAATTGAATTATATGCATGAACACTCTCGAATACAAATCCCCTTCATAATACTTCCAAGAACAATGCTATATATCGACATTATAACATGAGAGGGCATGGCATATGAGTGAGAGGGTCTGGGTGAAGAAGATGCCGATTGACGCTGCGTTATATTGGGATTGATTGACTCTTTTCAGTGACATCACTTCCTTGGGTGTTTTTCACCCACGGCCACCATCTTTATGAGCAGGCTATTATATTGAGAAGATCAGTATTGCTGTTGCGTATTACAATAATAGGCTGCAAAATGAATCAGAAAGTATCATCAAAAGAGCCAAAGGTGCACGTGAGGTATCAGGATACATTAGATACCATTTCCAAGGTGATGTATTTTGATAAACTTCAGTTCATCAAGGATAAAAATCCATGTGAGCTTCCAATGAAACAGTGGAGCAGCGATGTGAATCAGTGGCCTGACATAACATATCCATCCATCGGAACCATACTCTGTGCACAGTGTTGGTGCTGCCAAAGCAGTCTCCTTGGCGATTGGGCACAATCCTGGATGGGTCACCACTCCGACACAGGACACCAGCAGCAAGCTGGCACTCATTTTGCCAACCTCAGAAGGATAACAGGCAGAGTCAACCCCACCTGGTATTAATTCAACAGCTGAGTGGGATTTGAACTCAGGATTATAGGATCCCAAGCCCACCACCCTAACCATTAAGCCAATACCAGGCATATATAGCATATCCAGACACCAATTACCTCGTTTACAACCAAAGTGTATGCACTTTACAGGACTTGAAAGCCTGCAAGTCTCTGGAGTCCTACAACCATTTTGTGAATGGTTGAGTGAAGTGCTTATACGTGTACAAAAGCAAATGACATGATTGGGGGTGCTTATGAAATGGTTGGGTGAGGTCTTCTTCAAAGCAGACAAGCAAATGACATGGTTGGGTGAGGTGCTGTTAAATGTGCTTACGCATGTACAAAAGGAAATGACATTTAATATGCATGTTATGCACTATGAGAAGAATCAACTCTGCAAGTGATCCTTGAGCAAAACCATTTATTCTTTACACAACAGTCAAAAAAATTTTTTTTTTTCATTTTGAGAATTCATATCCTGTCGGTGTACGGTCTCTGGCAGTCCAACCATTCCCACACTCCTCTCCCTTCTCTTCCCACACTGCCTTACCATCCTCTATCCTATCATCCTAAACATTCTCAATGTCACAGTCCCCCCCCCCCACCAAACACATATGTAACTAGAGGGGGAGCACTCGGTAGAGTGCAAAACCTCCGCCGCCAATACTGCTGGGTCACTTAAGTGAACCTGATATCCTATTCATTGTAGGTCAAAACGGATCACTCTACTGAACCACGATTGAATAAACTAAACTAGATCGACACGCATGTAGAAATGCCCCCAAAAAAATCGAATTTTTTTTTTTTAAAAAGTTGCAAAATTTTTTTTTTCTCAAACAAAAATTTTTTTTTGGGGGGGGGGGTTTGGAAATCACTTACAACATGTAGAAATGCAAAAAAAAAAAATTCAAATATTTTTCAAATAAAATCGAATTTTTTTTGAAAAAAGTTGCAAAATTTCCTCAGTTTTTTGTTTTTGGACCAAATACAAAATCTAATGGCATGATCCTTGGACCATACCTACTCCCCCCACCAAGTTTCGTCGAAATCCGTCCAGGAGTTTTTCCGTAATACTGTTCACAAACAAACAAACAAACAAACAGACAGGGGTGAAAACAGTAACCTCCATCCATCTTCGATGGCGGAGGTTAATAAACAAGATGTCTCCAAAGATAATTTTGCCACGCTTTACTATGAACAAAATACATGTAAACACTCAATGTAAGTTTACATTAAAGTTATTTTAGTGTCCTTCAGGCTTCAGGAGGGCGAGGAGGTAGCACACTTACTTTTGCTGTCTAATCCAGGTTTTATTCCCAATCCAAATGTAAACTGTCAAATTAGTGTTTCTTTGAGAGGGGATTGCATCAAAAACAGCACCATCCTTTGAATGGAGATTAAGCTGGTTGTCCCATCTGAGAACATTACTTGATGGATATTAAATATCTCATCTTGTGCACTCTCAACATTGGGGAATATCGATATTCAGACAAAATAGCGGCTCGTATTTGGGAATTATAGATTGGGCTCATAAACGCAAAGATGAGTTGAAAACACCCTTCCAATGTCCTTTTTCTCAAGACGACGTGAGGTAAGGTGTTCTATGAACTTTCTCGTTTTAATTTTCTTAATAAACGTTAAAACCCTAACCCTAACAGCTTAAGGCAGAAAGGTAGAACAATGGATGAAATCAATAAGAACGTAATCCCCAGGCATAGGTGAAACTCTTTCCGTATTTTATGGAAATCCGTATTTTTGTAACAACCCATATGGAGGTTTCCGTATGTTCGTCATCAGAAAGGTATGTCGCGATTATTGTGAATAGAGTTCCTATTCCGATATGCTGATTCATTTATTTTACCCATTTCATCCTGAAGGGTGTTATGCTAACGCAATAATGCATCATGACCACGATTATGTGAATTACTCCCATGGTCGTTCTTATTATGAGCTATATTTGTAGAAGTTAGCCGGGTACAAAAGCTTGTAAGCGCGTTACCGTGATTAGATGTCTGCCAGGCAGGAGACCGTGTGCGTACATCAGTGTTGCATATCCGCCTTTTCTTGCCGGCATGTATATATAGTATATATAGGGTTATTCCGTGCCAACTCACCTAAATTTCAAAAACCTCCCCAGGTCACCTCCTCAGATTTTGCTGGAAAAATTCTTAAATGTAGATATATATGGCTCTACCCACCATGCAAAAGATTAGCTTTCAATTCCTCATAGTTTAAAAAATATCTATCTCCAGAGACCTTTGAAATTTGGCCCTAAAAATGCCAAATGTGAAAAATGCATTTTTTTTTCAACTTCAGGGGCCTATCATTTTATAATGGACTCCTCTAGAGAGTTAATATTGCAAATATTTACTAATTGGCATCCAAATTTTTCAATTATGGCATCAGATAACCTCTGGGATGCATATTTCTCACTCTATAGGAAGCTAAAAATTGGCGACCAGGGTTGCGTCAGGAAGGGCATCCAGCGTAAAAACCTATGCCAAATCATTATGCGGACAACAAAACGAATTTCCACACCGGATCGGTCGAGGCCCAGGTTTGCGAAATGGAGACGGTTGATCCGCTGTGGCGACCCCTAACGGGAGCAAGCCGAAAGAAGAAGAGAAGAGGAAGCTAAAAATTGCTTTTTGGCCAAAACGAGCTAAAATAACGTGAAACTATAGTAGCCCTCCTGAAAATATGGAACAACTTAGAATTTTTTCCTCATAACACAGTGATTATAGGGTCATTATCTATCCATAGATACATTTTTGTTGGGATAATAGTTAGGTGATGAATTATAAAAGTTTTACCATAAGCCCTTGCCTCCGAGGGCTCGAAAATGGACCAATTTTGTCCCCTGGTTTGACCATGTGGCTAGGGGTTTAGGATCTTCAATTTTTTTTCTAAAGATTGCCTCATGTAAGATGTGTCTACTGACCAAATAATTTTATCTAACGCCCATGACTTCATATTAAAATAAATTTTTATTTACATGCACGTTTTTTATAATTATTCACTTTTTTCAGATTCAGAAGTTTATAAATCTGAAACTGAACACTAGCAAAGTGATACTGCAGATATTTATAAAGTGGCATATGAAATTTAACGATCTGTTATCAGAATGCCTGATAAATGCATATGTTTCTATCTGTAGGAAGTTGAAAATGCCACTTTGACCAAAAATGGTGAATATTCTCATGGCCTCCAGAAAAAAAAAGATCAGTGCTGGGTGCCATTACTCGACATTCTTTGTGTGGTTGAGGCCCCTGACATAAAATCTGGTGGACATCAGTACCAACTGTCACAGCATGACTTTAAGCATGTTCAAGACCTGTTTTCTAAGATGTAAAATTATGTGCCTCAGTACGAGATAATCATGATAATGAATGTCATAAAAGATGAAAGGTCATTAAAGAGTTTTCTAAGGTATAAAAATTACTAATATTCATTGTCTGTATATCTGTAAATAAAAAAGCTGCTACTCAACTCATCAAATTTGTTCTAATTTATAATTTGCAATCACTTACAAAAGTAATCATTAGCATGTATTTATGAATAAATAACATCCTTTTCACTAATGTCTAATAAGAAGCATAATTTAGCCTCATTTGCACCCCTGCAAGTTCACCTTGTTTTGTACAAAGTGGGCCAAATTGCCATATTTGGCTTCCTAAAACTAGGAGTATGTGCTTTCTAGAGACATTCTGATGCCACAATCTGAAATTTTGTATACCAGTTTATAAAATTCTGCAGCAACTCTTTCCTGGATAGTTCCATTTAAGATTTATAAACTTCTGAATATGAAAAAAGTGAATAATTATAAAAAACGTGCATGTAAATAAAAATTTATTTTACTATGAAGCCATGGGCATTAGATAAAATTATTCGGTCAGTAGACATCTTATATGAGGCAATCTTTAGAAAAAAAATGAAGATCCTAAACCCCTAGCCACATGGTCAAACCAGGGGATAAAATTGGTCCATTTTAGAGTCCTCGGAGGCAAGGGCTTATGTTAAAACTTTTATAACTCATCACCTAACTATATTATCCCAGCAAAAATGTACCTATGGATAGATAATGACCCTATAATCACTGTGTTATGAGGAAAAAATTCTAAGTTGTTCCATATTTTCAGGAAGGCTCCAATAGTGTCACCTTATTTTAGCTTGTTTTGGGCAAAAAGCCATTTTTATCTTCCTATAGAGTGAGAAATATGCATCCCAGAAGCTATCTGATGCCATAATTGAAAAAAATTGGATACCAATTAGTTAATATTTGCAATATTAGCTTTCTACAGGAGTCCATTATAAAATTATAAGCCACTGAAGTTGGAAAAAAATGCGTTTTCACATTTGGCATTTTTAGGGCCAAATTTCAAAGGTCTCGATGGATAGATATTTTTTTTAACTATGAGGAATTGAAAGCTAATCTTTTGCATGGTGGGTAGAGCCATATAGATCTACATTTATGAATTTTTCCAGCAAAATCTGAGGAGGTGACCTCAGGACCCTTAGGTAAGTTGGCATGGAATGACCATATATATATATATATATATATATATATATATATATATATATATATATATATATATATATATATATATATATATATATATATATATATATATATATATATATATATATACCACGCTATGGTTATCACATTGAAATGTCATTTGTATTCGTTTCCATCATGAGTTTGTTAACATTATATTTTGTTATACTAATGGTGTATTATTAATTTGTGATTGGAATGATGCTCTTTAGAATGAAAATATGCAGAAATTGAGTTTAAAGAAGACGGAGGAAATTGTAAAAGGGGGAAGGGAAATGGAAAAGGCGTTCTCATGTATCCCACGTGCCTGATATATGATATTCCTGTCGTATTTTGTGACGAACGCAAAAGACACAGACTCTTCTGATTGAGGTTTCAGTTCACACTCTCTTTATTATCCATTTTTGCTCCATAGTAGGTGTGCTCATGACATTGTAGCACAGTACATTGCAGGCGGGGGTTTCCTCGATCGGAATGGAAGGCTGTGACGTTCATTCATCTCACGTGGGCGGTTTATAATAGCGAACGAAGTGAGCTTAATACTTAACGAGTGCACGTGAAAGAATAGGAAACAACATCAATAACAACAACAACAACAACAACAACAACAACAACAACAACAACAACAACAACAACAACACAATAGCCCTGGCTATTTGGAATCCGTGTCGTTAGCAATGACTTTTTGCTTCCGGTTGCTGTTAAACGCTGTGCGGTGTATAAACACGATTGGGTTTTATTTCTATCTTGTGAATATTACTTAACGCGTGCACATGAGAGAATAGGAAACAACAAAAACAACACAATACCCTGGCAATTGTGAATCCGTGTCATTGGCTATGACCATTTTGCTTCCGTTTTTGTTTTGTTTCTGGTTTTTTTGTGTTTCCGGTTTTTGTCATGGGGAATGATGCATGCTGGGACATCATGACCAGAAGTGTTTATTTATTTATTCAATTATTTTCTTCCCAAAGTTAATTTTATACTTCCGAAAGTGAATTTTTTTTTTCTTGACAGGAAGTGTTTATTTTGTATTTAACATTATTGGGAGTGATTTTGAAACTCTTTCCGGAACTTTTAATTTCTTGTATTCTTGACTAGAAGTGATCGTTTATTTATTTATTTATTTATTCAATTATTTTTTTCCCAAAGTTAATTTTAATAAAGATATCTCCCGCATCATCAAAAATATTTTTTAATCGTGATTTACATTATTTGTTCGCTGATCCCGAATCCAGGCCGAAGTAACCGGAAATTGCGTCGAAATCATCAGCTGTGCGGCGCTTACATGTACCACGGTATAGTTGGCAAGTATACAGTTGTGAACAAGTTTTATGTAAAGTCAGAAGCGAATGTAAGAAGAATTCTACGTTCGCTTCTCGGCTTTGCCTATTCCATATTATCTGTAGGACACTGCTTGATTCATCACTGGGACGGGACTTACTATTTATCCTTTGGTAGAATTCTTCTTCATTCGTCAAACAAAAGTTCGAGGAGAATTTGCATGCCATTGGGATCTATAGCAGAAGCATTTTCATGTTGTTATAATATGTAAATATTCTCGAGCTCGGGTTGATCGTAAACGGATGCAACCGGAAGAGAGACGAGCGGGTTGTTTGGCTGCAGGTGAAATAGAGGATTGACTCGGAGTCCGAACGCCTCGTACGTCTTTTCCTTCCACGCTAAAGATCTGCATGCTTGGCATTTTAGGCACGAACGACTGTCATTTGTTGGTGTCTATCAGATGCACTCCACGACATAGACCTGTGCTTGGTGTTGTGCTGAAATGGGCAACATTTATCAGTTTCGCTGGTATGGATTTTTCCCTTGATATTGGCACCTTCATGTGGCTCATGCATAAATAGCTTTTCTTTGCCTTTGTGATACCTTGCACATCTTGCATTGCCTTACATGGGTTGGTGAAGCTCATCTGAGTCTATTTCTTCTTGGATCCTTCATCAACATTCCTGTCTTCAGCCCTGCCGGTTTCCAGAGGGCTATTCAGCAAAGTACCTCGGCAACTTACCGTTCCCTTGTGGCATTTTTACTCCTTTTCGACGTATTCCCGTCACTTATACGTTCACGACTCCAACCACTGGCCAACGCTGATGCAGTGCCCCCCTGCTACTCATTTGGCTAACCTCGGAAGGATGACAGACTGAGTCAACCTGCCTGGTGTTAATTAAACAGCAGGAGAGGGGCTAGAACCCAATACCCTAAGATCTTAAGATAGCCACCCTAACATCTTAAGCCAGCCACCCTCACAGTTAAGCCAACATCAGGCTTCAGCAATGAATGTTCAGATGAAATAAATAAATAAAAATTCCCCAAATATCACTTTTATTGGCATAGTTTTTTTGTTAAAATATGGACAGGATCACCCCCAAAATGCACATTTTGACATCAATTTTTCAAAATTTTATGGGGAGCATACCTCTGGACTCCCCTCAAAAAATCTCCTTTTTCCTCTTTTCAAAAGTTCTGCAGTTTCATTCATGCCCAAGCAAAAATAACATTCCTTTCCTCTCATAATTCTCTGCAGACTACTGTCATAGGACCTGTTACCAACGATATTATCTCAACCATCCATACTTTGTGCAGAGCGTTGGTGTTGCCTAAGTATGTATTCTCCTTGACTATTGGGCACAATCCTGGATGGGTTGCCACTCCGACACAGTATACCAGCAAGCTGGCATTCATTTTGCCGACCTTGGAAGGATCACAGGCAGAGTCAACCCCACCTGGTATTAATTCAACAGCGAAGTGGGATTTGAACTCAGGACCCTAGGATCACCAAGCCCACCACCCTTACCATTTAGGATCACCAAGTCCACCACCCTAACCAATAAGCCAACACCAGGCTTAACGATAGTAGATGAGAGTACAACTCTCACATACTATAGTTCTAACTGTACCATTTTTGCCTGTATACATTGATAGAAGTACATTAAAATAAGTAAAGTAAAATAAGTAAAGTAAAGAGCAGCTGATGTTTCAGATGTTAACTTTTCATCAGAGCAAAAGTAAGCTTTATCCACTATTTGCCACCTAACCGTGTTGATGTTGGGCCCTTGGTTTGAAAGGTAATGGTAATTTATTTTGCTCTATCAAAGGGTTAACACCTGAAACGTCAGCTTCTCCTCCCTTCCTGTGGCAGTTGCAGTACTTCGATCAATGTTCTGTTCATTCCGTCCTTCAGTTAGTCGTGCAGAGACAGACTGAGCTCAAATCATGTGTTTTTGCATGAACTTATTTTAATTTTAATGTCTGTCACTTCAAAGTGATGTGTATGTGCACATGTATTCATTCAACTCTTACGATTAATTGGTGTACAGCAGGTAAGATGGGGGAGCTCTGACTGCTCTTTTCAATTGGACGCTGAAAAATTGTTTTGATCATTTCATACCACCCTGATGGAACAGTGTCATGTTGCACAATTGATCAACGATTCTCTAATTTATCATTCTTGCACAGGATTGACCATAAAAAGGGCGATGTTTGATCATGCCGAGATTTTCTTAGTAATGTGGTTGTTAATAAATTTCAAATTTCCTTCCATTGCTCTTAACACAATTTGTTTTTAGTTATTTAAAATAATGGGACAATTTAACATCGAGCAGCACATCTTTATTTATGGCATGTACATTCAAACAAAGTCACCAAAAAGAGAGTACAGAGAGCATTTGAGAGAATATTTCCAGGATCTAATGTACTTGCATACAAAACAATAAAGGTATTCGTGTGAAAGATAAAATATATTGGACCATTGTAAAACATGAATAAGGCCTGTTCAGGATGGCGTGTTAGTGTTCAGTCCCGAGACTATTGAAGCTGTACTGCAACGCACGGAGAAGTTTGTGCAAATCAACAGCATGCTCTCTTCTGAAACAGGAAGCAGTCACACACATTAGCATGATGAATACTGAAGGAAGACAATGGGATAGTTCCTTGTAAAATTCAGATTTTCCATGCACGTAATGAACATGATCGCAGAAGATGGTATGAAAATTTTAACCACTTTTCTGAGGCACTGGAAACTGAACACCTCAGTATTGATCACATAATTTTCTCTGATGAGTGCCAGATTTACATTAATGGGATAATGAATAAACAGAATTGTAGATTTTGGGGATTGGTAAACTCAAGAGAACATGAAGAAGCAACTCTTTACTCTTCAATAATCACTGTCTGGTGTGGACTGAGCTATGTTATGAATTTACGGTCCCTATCTTTTTGAAGAACCCAATACCGCAACGGCAGTAACTGTGACATCAGATAGTTATCTTCGTATTCTGAAAACTTACTGATGAAACAGGCTAAGTAATATTGAAAATCTGTGGTTTAAACAAATTTAAGCCACATTCCACATCTCAGAGCAAAAGTGGGCTTTATACCCCATCCACTACATTCATTCAATGTCTCTCTTGGTTGACGGAATAATTTACTAATCGCCTTGTCAGGCACAGAACTGAATTCCCTGTGGCCCCACATATCCCCTGACTTGTCACCGCTAGGTTATTTTTTAAGGGGACCAGTCAAAGGGAGAGTGTTTCAGTTGAAATCAACCACACTCCTTCAAATTCCCTGCTTTCCTTCCTGAAAGTCCGTGTAATGTCCATCGTGTATTCCCCATGTTCCCCGCCCCATCCCTCTCCCTTCCACAGATCTTCTAATGTCTCTGTTCCCCACTGTTTTGTCCTTCCCACTCCTGCCCCTCTTGTCTCATGCCCCCTTGCTGTACGTTGTGTGTTAGCTCTCATACGAGCCTCAACAAGGTATACAAAATAAAAAAAATGCTGATTTGAAAGATGCAGTTATTCACATCATCATGGGGGTTCCAGAAGACACCCTTCGGAAAGTGATAAGCAACCTATTGCGACGTATAACAAAGTGTATGGAACATATTGGAGATCATATTGAAACTTGAGGATTGTAGAAATAGTTCACTTTTAAAAATTATTTCATATCTGTCACTCTTGTCAAGTTACGATTTTTGTTTTATTTACCTTTTTATAGCCCACCCTGAATAACTATCATTACAACCATAGCTGGATATATTTAATTTTTGACCAGCATCAGTTTTGTATTGTCATAATATAAATAGGACCGCACATTCTGAAGCTTACCTGAATCAGGAGCAACAGTCACTCAAATCTCCCCCAGACCCTGATTTGTTTTTTTTAATACCGTGAACAAACTTTGGTACATCACAGGTGATGAAGGTTGTGATCAAGTTTCATTGAAATTGTGTGTGTAGTTTTGGAGAAGAGAACAAATACCTATTATGAGGGGTCAAACACATCCCCCGTAGACACCCTTAATGAGTGCAGATTTTGATGCGGTCGATACACTTTGGTACATCACAGGTGATAAAGGTTGTGGTCAAGTTTCATCGAAATTGTGTTTGTAGGTTCAGAGAAGAGAGCAAATACCTTTTTTGGGGGGGGGGGGAAGGGGGTCAAACCACCCCCATAAGCCCTCTTAATGAGTGAAGATTTTGATACAGTCAATAAATCTTCGTTGGGCATCAGATATGAAGCTTGTGGCCAAATTTCATCAAAATTGTGTTTGGTTCAAGCAATAATGACTGAAGTGTTTACAGACTGACTGACTGACTGACTCACCTGCAGACACTGCTCCATCGCATCAGCTCACCAGACTAAAGTCCAGGTGAGCTAATAATGTTCCCTTACCGGAACTTTGACATGGAAGGAGACCATTACACCCATTCAAAGCCTGCGCTATAATTAACGACTTATTGTTTGTCCTTGCTCTATCCTTCCAAATATTGAGCATCAAGCAAGGAAGCAGCATGGAACATTTTTAAAGTGTTCGATATGACTCGGCTTGGGTTTGAACCACCGACCTCCCAGACTCGGAGCAGACACTGCAACCATTACACCACCGAGGCTGGATCATTGTAAATTGAACATAATGCTATTTCAGGAAAAAGGTAACGAGTACATATGAACTTAAAAAAAAAAAAACTGAGTGGGCAAGGTCGCAAACAAAATAATGTCAAGAACATTCTGAATATTAATTTCGATGTGATCATAATTATACTGAGGTTTTCAAGGAAGTGTTTTAATTTTTTTTCTGTAATTATACACGCAGGAGTGAACTTTGTGGTTTCATTTCAAAATGGTCGATTTGGGAAAATACAAATTTGTAGGCTAGCATATTTTTGGTGAACAGATTGCTCAATGCTCAAGATGGTTGCTGTGCATCCTCAAGGGATGCTATAAATCAGTTCTGCAAAGTCACCATAATGTAAAAACTAAATTGCAGCTCATTTCTTTCGAGTCACAAAACACAATTACACATTTCAGCACTGTGCCGGCCAACAATAATTTGATATATTGTGTAAATATAATGAAACATTTTCTTCGTCGACTGCCAGATAACCATGTTGTCTGCATTGTTTTTCTCCTTGACAAATATACATTCAGTTTCTTCAACAACATTCATTCCTGCACACTTGAATGCACAGCTTCAGAAAAGCATTATTCATGCTAATCCTGTTGTTTGTGCTGAATAATTCAATGAGGAGTACAGGACTTCAACATTCTGGAAATGAATATTTCTTTATAACTTGCAAAACTTTAATGGGGAAGAAACCTCCAAAGAATTGTACACAAAGTCTCGGCTGATAGTTCAGCAAGGTGATGGAGGGCAAATGCAATGCATTGGTAATGGGGCTGTGGGACAACATGCAGATGCAACAAGGGGATGAAGAAAAAGGAGGGTGAGTAGAGAGAAGAAGGAAGAAAACAGAGCAATCTGTGCAAGTAGATTGGGGGTTAGAGGAATGGGAGGTTGACTCTCAGATATGGGTGGAGGATAGCTTGAGATCGTGCCAATTTTACTCATTGGAGGAAAGAGAGGGATTGAACAGACTGAGAAGAGATGTTCTACAAGCACGATAAGAGAGGAACAAAGGAATAGGCATGAATAGGCCTGTTCACCTGAATTTTATGAGTTTCACAAGGTTTTCTGGTTTGCTGGAACAATGCATATGATTTGGAGAGACTGGAGAGGGATGAAGGAATGGAAGACTAGAGGGAGCAAGACATAAGGAGAGGCAGTATAAAACACAGGGGAAACCAAACTGTCTGCAATGAGAAAGCAAATAGCCTTGCAGTTATGTTTCTTTGTCGGTTTATCTTTAGAGCTATGACTTTGACAGTATCCAGGAAAGACAGGTGGGAAGCAGGGGCACCAGCTCAGAGGGGAGAACACTACTCCATTTGGCTATGGACAAAGGCCTTTTAAGTTGTGAAAAGTTCAGATTTGTCAAGGACAGGCTTGGCCTTCTCATTCTTCAGCTGGCGTTGGAGACCCAGCTTTGAGATATTATAGTCTGCCCAGAAGAGATCAAAATGGATGGTGAGACCCAGAAGCTTGAGAGATTGAATCACTTCCATTGTGATTCAATTGTGATTCAAGATTGATTGTGGAAACCTATTGGTCAGTTTGTATGGTGATTCTTCCAGAGATACAGGGTGAGAATGTGAGATTTGCCAGGAATGAAAAACATGTTCCAAAGGTTGCACCAGAATTTGATCCTTTCCAGGTTACAGATTTCCAGGTTGAGAAACCGCTGCTGCTATTTGTTTGGTGAGATGTGAAATTATTTGTTGTTAAGATACTGCAGCTTATGATATTGAGTGATTTGCCAAAGAGTAAAGGATGCTTTTACAGAGCATCGGAGAAGTCATTAATATTTAACAAGGATTAGGACTGAGCATTTTGCTGACTTATCTACTGATAGAGCAGATGAGGATTCTATTGAAAGCTTGCACTAACAACTTCATTGGAGGAATTCGGGAAACCAGGAAAGAAGGTGGCATTGGATTTAGCAGGAAGACTGTTTGGCATGCAGAGCAAGGTCCCAGACTGTTTCAAATGTATGGCGTATTTCAAAACGTGCATCTCTGACATTTTTCTTGAGAGTTATGGCTTCAACTATATTATTTGTTGACAGAGAGAGAGACAGACAGAGACAGAGACAAAGACTGTAATATGTCAGGTGTTTGAGTAAAGGAAATATGATATCAGCTGTGACATTGGGTTCCATGACTTCTCTTCACATTGGAAGTTATCCAACTAGCCTGTAGTTGAGAGAATCTATGTTTGCACCATTACTGTTTGTGGGAGTGATGTTGGTTGTCTTCCAAGCAAATACGAGGAGGCCTAGGGTGATGGATGGGCTGAAGAAAGTAAACAGGATATGGGAGAGGATCATAAAAGGATTTGAGAACACAAATTACAACACCTTGCTTGTTGAATTTAAATGTTTCAATATCCAGGAAGTAGTGAGTACATGTTTTCATATCCAGGAGTTGTTAGGACAGAGGGTAGCTTGGGTACACGAGATTTGGAGGGATGCGCCGAGTTGTCATTAAAAATGAAGTGGAGTTGTCTGAAGTAGAGTTGCTTTGTGGAGTTGCTCGAATGCCATTTGAGATAAGGGAGAAAATGGAGGCAGAACACACACCAGAGACACAATAAACGAATTTCCACTAGGAATTTGAATGTTGGAGAGTTCATTCAGCCTTAAGATTTGCCAGGAGTTTTCTGTCTCACTTGAAAGTAAACACACTCTTGTTACAAGTCTTATGGAGTGACTGAAATTTGACCTCAGTTGGGTGAGGTTTCTGAGTTGAGAAAGCAACCTGCTTGACCGCGAGTGCCTCATCATATGATTCAGTGTACCAGAGCCGAGATACTGGACTGGATAGCCTCACACAGACTCGGGATTGTGAATGAATAACTAGTTAGGAAACAGAAGTGTGGGGAAAAGGAAGAAGCTATATTTGGGGAGGGGAGGGTTAAAGGGACATGAAACGTTTTAAAATACCAATGAAAAATAAGTTTTGTTAATAATTAAAGAATTAAAGAAAATAAGTTTTGTAAAAATTTTTTAAAATGTTTTGAATGATTAAAGTGAGTGTGATGGATAATGAAAATTTGGAAATTTGGGTGGAAAATTCACGGATTGCATCACACACATGGAATCACATAAGGCCTTTCCTGCAGTGCTATGGTTGGTTGCTGCAGTGCCCACTCCAAAACCCACTCCAAGCACATGATGTGCTTAACAGCTGTCGCACGTTTGAAAAAAATCGGTGATTTTTAAAATGGATTCTTCGAATGTTTATGGAGGAAGAATAGGAGCTGATTAGAATAGGAGTACTGTTAAGGAAGTGGGAAGAATAGTTCAGTCGGGTGGGAGCACACGGTAATAAGCAGAGAAACGCAGGTGATGATTGAAAATGCATGATTGGCAGGTGGCGGGAGGGAGGGGGGTGGGGTGAGAAAGCATGTGATCGGCGAGCGCAGGCAGGGGAGGTGGGAATACACATCTGATCTGACTGGGGTGATAGATTGGATAGTGGGGTTAAGAGTAGCTGAAGCTTTCCAACTTTGCAGATGATACTAAGCTTGGAGGTAAGGTAGATAACAGAGAGGGTGATGATCAGATTCAGGAAAGTGTTAATACTTTAATAGATTGGTCAAAAGATTGTCAGATGTAATTTAACGTATTTGAATGTAAGGTGCTGGCAATGGGTAGGAATAATGCAAATAGAGATTACATAATGCAAGGGCAGTCTTGGAGCATGTCACTCAGGATAAAGATCTGGGAGCGGTAATCGATACAGGGAAGGGGATGGGAAGGGGGGTTAGTAAGCAAACAGCACAGTACCAGGTGGCTATATAGTGGAGGAACAAGGGTCACAGAATATTGATTTACCTCCACATCAAAGTACACCGATTTTCAAACATACCAATATGAAGCTGAGAACACACTTTCAGAATCTATGAGCAACTTTTTCATTGGAGTTGGTATTCTCATGTTATCGGTTTTTCCACTTCTGCAAGCCCAACTTGAAAAGTGGATTACAAGCCAATGAATCATCCCAACGAAGTAAAACAATGTACTCTAACCAATGATCTGAAAAAAGTCGTGTCAATCATACATGAGGTCAGATATGGTGTCAAAGGTGAATCACGTCGTGTTGTTCAAGGGTAATTGAACAACATTCTTCCTTCAGGTGATGATTGATGAGAATTAATTGAGAAAACGCAGTTGTCTCGGTCACATCAACTATGATTCCCTGAATGTTTCAACACAGTTGAAGTCGAACCTGGTCAGTGAGCCATACCAATGTGCCCTGGTAATGATGAGGAGTTGTCTCCGAATTCCCAACAAGCCTTAAAAAGGGCAGACATAATGTGATTGGGTTTCATTTTGGCAATGAATAAGTGAGGACACAATCTCAGGCACAGGATCTGGGAAACTGACAATATTACTCCACCCACGATCATCGGTCGTGTGCATCCGAGTCTGTCCCATCTTCATCCTCCTCATTCATTCAGGTAGACTTGTCGCATTAAGGTACATGGCACTTGTTGTTTTCTCCATTTACAGGAATCGGTGCCACATTGGGATGATAAGTAACTTGCAGAGAGGAGTTTGTAGCACTCCAATCGCACATTTTTGGTTTGTATTCAGCGTCTTTCAACACCCAGCCATCCTCAGCAGATGATGAAATGCTCCTTTGAGATTTGAAGGCATTTTTCCACATGGACATTTGGAATGTTGCTTACTTGATATGATACCAAAGAGCATTCTTGTTGGGTAACAGTTGTGCATTCGATGCATCACTGCCAAAATATATTGAGCTGAGGTCACATCTCGGAAGTCACCATATAAACCAGTAATTAACTTTTCACAGCTCAGGCGAACATCCTCGGCAGTTGGAGACCAGTTGGGATCGCCCAACGAACTAATCTCCACGGTGTTTTGAGCTGCTCCGTTGATAGCTTTCTCTTTGGTAACCCAAGCAAGGCTGCTCAGTATCTCATCCCGTCAGTGTGAGCATTGCCAGAATATTTGTTCTGTAGTTGCGGGGGCATATGATCCCACATTACATTCACATTAAGACGTCTTTTGGACTTTCCTTTGCCAACACCATCAGAAGAACTTAATCTCCTTCCACAATGTCCTTCACATGATTAGCAGCAAACACCAATGCATCTGTGTCAATGGATCTGATGGTGACGAGTTTTCTTGCTCTGTTTGAAGCAATGGTGAGCTTGGAGAACCAACTTGGTGTCTGTCTCATCATGATTGCAATGGAGCTCTTCTATGTCATCAATACATGTCTGGATGGAATTGAGGAATAGTTCTACCGATTCAGGAAGCAGGTGAATCTTCATCTTCCATCTCAAGATGAGGCATCTTACAAGCTCAATCTTGTTGCTGATATTTGGAGATTTGCAAGGAAACAGATCCAGCTTGCTGTAATCTCCATCTCATCATGTGGAATCTTGTAATGACACATGCGGGTCATCTTCCCTCGGTTCTCTCACCAAGTTGACTTGATGGAATTGGCACTGAATGTATCGAACACCATCTCGACCCTGTCACACTGGGCGTGGGAAGCTTCTCCCAAAATGCCATTCGGTATAGCATCAGTATCATCACAGACGTACCCAACACCTTTGTTCACTTGAATTAAGGACATTGCATCTAACACGAAGGTCTTGTAGCTGTTTTAAACTGATGCAGGACCAGGAAATGTCCTTGGTATTTTCTCCAGTTGTTTGCTGAGGCCAGACTTGGTTGTTTTTCTCATCTTGCCAGTTGATAGGAACAGAGCAAGTGGAAAGCTAGATATCTCATCCTCCAACAAGATCTTAACATCATTGCTCCTGTTCTATTTCATGATAATCAGCCTTGCAAAGAAATGATGTTGCATTGATATTGGCCTCAGACTACTTGCTGTTAAAGAATTTGCGGTGTCAAAGCTCGGGATCTTCATCTCAGGAATTGGGTCGTAAAATATTTTTTTCTGAATTGCAGAACAGTTGGGATATGAAAGTCTCAGCCTGGAGCTTACCTCGCTCAGTGGCAGCAATGATCTTCTTAGCAGTGTCAGTAGATGGACTCAATCCAGTGGCAATGTTGATCAAGTCAGTTTTTGAACTGTCAAAAGGGTTTGCATTGTATCTTTTGAGCACAGATATCACTTCCTGAGCATCAAACTCATTCTTGTTTGTTCTAGACAAGTGATCTTCAACATGGAATCGATCTGCGACATCATTATTGTCCCTGCTCCCACAGATGTCATGGATGCAAGATGACATACGGGCTCGAATGTGATTAATGAGGAACCATCTAGTTCTCGATGCTTCGTTAAGGGTAATGCCAACTATACTTTGAGCCGTTTTACTGTCCCATTTCAGAGATTGCTCCAGTGCTTGATCAGTTGCCACTCCTGCAAACTTTCATTCACTTCTATTTACAACAAAGCCTCCTCTCTTGAACTCTTCGAGTACCTAAAATTATTGAAACAATGGGTCATGCTTTCAGTCATTCCACCCAATGTGGAAATTAACACATCATCCATGCACTTCATGAAGATCCCATTGTTAGAAAGGGTGTGATTCCCCACTACCAGTATTGCCTACCCTGTGTGCTTCCACTGCTCTCCACGAGGACAAACAACCTACTTGCAAAGCTATTCTATGACTCACATCATGGCCAAGTATTCACTCACATTATGGTGACTGTCATTACATGACGTCATCATATCTTCACCTCATTATATCGCCTTGGAGAATGTGGAGTCCTCAAATTGGGAAATCATTGTGTTTCTGCTCTGTGGGGAGAAAATACAGATTCCTGTCAAACCGCTTGGTTCTGGTATAAGTGTAATTACTCGAGAACAATATTATTATTTTTTTGGATACATATTCGAGGCTCATGGAAGAGATATAATTAGTACAATGAATGGATCAGGACCCAACAGGACAAAATTAACAGTTGAGAGAGGGGAGAAACACCAACAGCAGAGTTGAAGGCCAAAATAGAGGCAGACTTGGACAAACAATGGGGGGGGGGGGAAGGGGGGCAGGAGAGGATGCTTCGTGTTGACAAAATGGATACAGAAGGAACAATTGAGCCTGTTCTAGTGAAGTTTGGAGAGAATAAATATGACATGTAAATATCTTCAACAATTCACCTGGGAGAAGGAATAACTGCTAAACCTTGGCACTATGGGAAATGCGAATGGCAGTTATCCTTGGAAAACCCTACATGACCTTTAACCCCATATCTCACCTCATGTATAATTGACACTATTTAGTTTCTGCGCCTTGGTTCGAGTATATTATTCTACACAAGCTGTAAAAGTTTTACTTTGTTGGGATGATCCGTTGGTTTGTAATACGCTTTTCAAGTCGGGCTGCAGAGCCGCAAAAAAACCCCCTCTCCTCCCCCTAACCCCCTGTAACATGGAAATACCAATTCCGATCAAAAAGTTGCTCACAGATTCTGAAATAGCATGTTCTCAGCCTCATTTTAGTATGCTTGAAAATTGGTGTGGAGCTAACTCAAAAACTAGCCGGCTTTTGAGACCTTTGTTTCCCTACTATTCGGTCAAGGTATTAGGATTTTCGGTTGTATTCATCGGGGGGGGGGGTAAATTATAAATCAAGAGATTGTGTTATCACTGTGCAGGAATTTAATGAGTCCTCATCTAGAATGTTGTGGACAGTTTTAGTCATCACATCTGAGGAAGGACATTGTTGCCATTGGAAGGATTCAACATCGGGATACTAGATTGATTCTGGGCCGAGCTGGACTCAACTATGAGGAGCAGTTACAGGGTTCTATACATTAGAAAGGAGTTAATTACGATGGGATATGAGATATATGTTGAAGAAAATGAAGCGTGTAGACAAAATAAGTATAGAATAATTTTTCAGCAGAATGACACTGACAGGACAAGGAGGCACAGTTTAAGAGTAAAAAAAGAGAAGAGTTACGACAGTCGTACGGTGGAGGGTTTACACTCAGAGAGTGGTGAATGCATGGAATGGTCTCTCTTCGAGGATAGTGACAGTCGAGTCAGTGGACACTTTCAAAAATTAAGTTGGATATGTTTCTGGAAGTAAAGCCTGGTGTTGGCTTAGTGGTTAGGGTGGCGGCTTGGGATCCCAGGGTCCTGAGTTCAAGCCCCGTTGGCTGCTGAATTAACACCAGGGGGTTGACTCAGCCTGTCATCCTTCCGAGGTCGGCGAAATGAGTGCCAGTGTACTGGTCCCGGTGTATGCCCCGGTTAGAATAGGTGTACCATATCCCTGTGTGTCGTAAGAGGCGACCAGGGTTGGCGTCAGGAAGGGCATCCGGCCATAAAACATTGCCTCAATAAAAAGCCAAATCCCTGCACAGCAGGGAAAAATGGCTGTAAAAATGGTCATTTATATATTTTTTGTTTCTGGAAGTAGTGAGGATGGGGGAGTGGTAAGATGTTGACATCATTGTGCAGGCTTAAGATGGGTCTCATTGCCTTCTCCTGTGTTGAAGTTCCTTATATTTCCTTGTATTTGCACATGAATGGGAGAAAAGATGTGGGGCCTCCGGGGTTATTGTGGCACACCACCAAGTAAGTGTCTGCAGTCGTGCGATTCGGTTTACATTTCATAATCTCGAGTTGAGCTCTGAAATTTAACAAACAAACAAAAAACACACAACACTTTCTGTTATTCACCTCATTATCAGAAAAAATATTTCGATCTCCCATAATCTCTTCTTCCATGTATTATTTCAGAAGTTCAACATCCTGTAATAAATATGAGGGTAGTTCAAAGATGGCAAGGACTTTTTATTCCAGAAAACCAAAAAGTACAGAGAAGCAAGCTCATGAAGTTTCACCTATTTTTAAAGATACTCCACTGATAAGATACAAGTACACACTTGTCCTGAAATGGCGACATACTGAACATATCCTAAAGACTATGCTTGGCGGTACAAGGTGCTACCAAATCGATGGGACATGTTTTATACTTTCATAATTTGAAACTTAATGCCACTCAGATTTTATTAAAGTGGGCAAAGAGATTTTTTAAATAAATCATCTGCTGACAAGTCTGGAAGATATATGAGTCAAAATTTTGAAGTTGTCAACCTGTCTTGAATGGAGACTCAGGTTCTTAGATGGCTGATGAAGTAGAGGTCCTTTGGTACGCACCTTGCACTAACCTCAATTAATTTCAAATGAGAATCAATTATCATTTCTCCACTTTGAACACTGTCATCCAATTCAAATTCTACAATCTCACGTAATAATGCAGCAATTCTCCCAAAAAATAATCTAGTAACTTTCTGAAGTTAGCTGTTCAACACATTTCATGTTTTCTGAGCAACAGCATTTGATTGCTAGTGCTCATGATTGTTTATCAATTGCTCAATATTGTGATTTGGTGAGGAATATTGAGCATTTGATCGGTGAGCAGTCTCCTGTGCACTTTTATGTTGTCCTTCACAAGGAACTTAGTGGTGAACATAATGATCAACACAATGATGAGCAAGTGTGTTCCACAGGACACGTGATTATGTTAGTGACCAAATTGATTTTACCCAGAATGTTTTGACCAGTATTGATGTTACTTCCTGTACAATTTGCTTGGGTATAATTGCACAATATTTCAGTAATTAACTCGAACAGCACTCAGTCAAGTGCATACCTCTGCCAGACTGAACATTTTAAGTTTTGTATCACACTGACAAGCCGGATCTGAATCTGGACCTTAACCAAAAGTTAATCCGCTTGTTCTTGTCATCTCCCAAACTCGTCCACCAAGTTTTGTCAGAACCTGCTGCTAACTTTTTGAAATATTTAACTACATATCGTTGTTGGCTCTCTCTCTCTCTCTCTCTCTCTCTCTCTCTCTCTCTCTCTCTCTCTCTCTCTCTCTGTCTCTGTCTCTGTCTCTGTCTCTGTCTCTGTCTCTGTCTCTCTCTCCCCTTAAAATATTCTATTATCGGGATCGGTTCCAGATCTTCACCAAAATCAAATCAGTTTGGCTTTGTCACACACTGAACCTTTCCCCCAAATTTCATCTGAATCCGTGCATGACTTTGTGAGACATCATGATTAGAGATGAATGAACAAACACTGAACATTTAAACTAGGAGGATGCACCATTCATGTGTCTCTCTTTCAGATCTGCTGCTCTTCGCTTCACCTACGATTGAAGTTCCCCAATGATTAAAGTTCAAAATCGATTCTGAAACTGTAAACTTTCTTCAGATATTCTGCCATAACTGCAGCATTTGATTGCACCTGATATTCTTTCACTTGTTTGCAGAGCTTTTCCTGTCTGCCTTTTTAAAATAAAAAAACTGTCGGCTTAACTTGGGAAGCATCCATTCCCTTACCAATCTGCTGCCCTGAATCTTTAGCTTCTGCCCTGACCCTTTCATGTCCTCTGTCTATCACATAGGCTTCCATTGCCTCTTCAAAGACGATAAAAAAAACTAAAAATAATTTCAGAATCCCTTTGCACACCTAAACCTCAATCTTACAAGTCCCTCGTCAGCCTCTCTACCAGTATCATACTTTTTACTTTCTCAGAAGCTATCCTTGTTTTCATAATACTCTTTCACTTCCCTATCAACATCCTCTGTATTCAGCATATGCATACTACATGTGGTTGACAAGACTTATCCGTTGAAATTATTAGTGTGTGGAGTTGGGTGGAATGAGATACACCCCCATACAAATTATACTCAATGAGCAAGGTACAATCATGCACCATATGCACCACATGACTTTTGCATTTAACACCAAAAACACCCCACTGGCCCAAGGGTAAAATACACAACAACCATAGTATGCCTCATCACATTTGGCAATTAGGTGGCTGGATGTGTGAGCAGAGGTGCCTCTGCTTGTAAGGAGTCAGGTGCAGCTGGAAGGTGGGTTCCAAGCTTTAACTCTTCGTCCATCTTTATCGATGTCACTGAGCCAGCCAACAACACAGTGCCGATGTTGTAGAGCTTTTTCTAAATTATCTTCAGTTTTATTCTTCTCATCATAAGAAATAACATGTTCCCAATGGATTCCAAGATTAGCTATCGCTGCAACACAAAAACCAATGAGCAGCAAAATTCACTTTCCCTTTCTGAATTTTTTTTCTTCAAAAATTGCATTCATCCCATTTTTATGAAGAAAAACAATATTGAATCTCCTTTGACGTAGAAAGAGAAGAAATGCAATGCAGCTGTAAAAACCATAAACCAATTTCCCCAAATAGCATCTTGTTAACAAACTGTTTTCTATTCAGACAGTTGCCTCCACCATACTTTCACATCTCACAGTTCACCATCGCATATGGTTTTCCTCCCATGACCAAACATATGGTGCACACCACACCGCCCCCAATGACTTTACCTTTCAATGTTCACCAAAAGTCTCTGCACTAAAAATGCCTGAGCACTCACTCTACATGTGGGACTGGATCATCCAATTTTGGCCACCTCCATTCATATTTCACAAATGTTTCTCACCTTTCGCTCCTATCCCACACGCTGACGCCTCTTTTTGTTGGGAAGCAGGAATGCCATCCTGAAATCCTATGGCATTATCTCACACCGAGCAGCTGCGACTGCATGCACCATGCACCGGTTTAAACTGCGACTCACATCCGCCAGATGACTTTATGTTCCAAAGGTACCACAGTCTACGAAACGTCCTACCCAAGAAGCCGATCATAGCAGCTCCAATTAATGCAACTTAGCACTCACCTTTGTAATCACGAGATTGCCACTTACAACACTGAGCTCGAACAGTTCTTCTCGCGCCTTTTTCTTTATTTTTTTTGTCGACATTTTAATTACTTTAAGTAAACAATCTCTCTTCTTTTCAACTTCTGCATTTGGTCATGAACATACCTATAAATAAACCTCATACTTTGTTGATAACAAAACATCATTTATTAACAACAGTCGAGAAGTTTTGCACAAAATTGCTTTCAATTCAGGGGTAGGTGCTGATTGGAGTAAGGGAATTTATGAGCCTATAAAGTGTTCCCAGGAATAAGATTTGTGAATAAAGGAAGGGGTAATTCATATATATGCATCAGGTGGAACATTTCATATTTGTTTTTTAAGATACCTTTTCTTGTTTTAGAAATATCAAGCTCGATTTATAAGAAATGAGAGATTGGGCGATTTGAATAGGCTGCTGTCAATGCAACATTTTATTTGCAGTGATGTGAGAGGTCCCGTGCCTTGCAACTACAGCACTAACTCCATCATTTTTTTTCTGTTCTCATTCAGGAAGAAGGCAAGGTGGCAGTCATCTTTAACGTTGGCACAAATAATATAACAGTGGAAGAGGGCAGAGCCTTGGTAAATGATGGCAAATACCACGTGGTGAGGTTTTCACGAAGTGGGGGAAATGCAACCTTGCAACTGGATGGTTGGTCACTCAACGAGCGATTCCCCACAGGTGAGCAGAGCGGTAGGTGGCAGGAAAAAAGCCACTTTGAAACGGGCAACAAGTATTCTGACTGCAATATAACTGAACCAGCCCAATGGTTTCATAGCTTGTGTGCAGCTAAACATGTTGAATTGTGATTTGCATCGCATGACCCCCCACCCCCCCCCCCTGTTCCCGTCCCCCTACCCCCGTCCCCGAGGGTGCTATAGCACTCCTATTTGGAAGAATACATTCGCTATTATTTATTTTCTGCTGCTGTCAGCTGGGCTGTAAATTCCTGCAAGCTAGAATGTCACAGACTTTCTGGACTTGGAATGCAAATTGACTTCTTTGCTTCAAAAGGTGACATCATTCATAAAACTCAAATGTTATGTGGACAGCACTGTGAAAGGCTTTGCTAAATATCATCTATCGTGTTGTTTTAATTATATTGCTTTGCCGGAGACTAAGTGAAGTTGAAAGTCCTGATTAAGGTGGTCATTGTGCGTAGAACACTTGTGTAGTATGTGTGAAGAGGAAGAAAGGGGGATGGTCGAGGTATGTAGAAAAAGGGGAGAGAAGTTTGATCAGATTGAGATCCTAGTTTTTTCACACAAATGGATACACAATGATTGCTGTGAATGCCATCTGCTAATGCAGGCAGCATTGGAAGAATAATGCATTTGACACTTGAAAGTAATTTATTTCTTTGCCTCGGGAGATGTCTGCAAGATGAGTTTGTCTGATAGCTGTGTTATTTCTGCCAGCAAATTTTACTTTGCTGAATTGGGAGTTATTTCTGGTAATGATTTAAAACAAGAGCTGATTTTCAGATTATGCTCATTTTTTATTTTATTAATGCAATTTCTTCTCATCTGACGAATGTCAATATATGCCGTGCAATGCTAATAGGCCTGACCGACAAATCGGTGAAGGTTGCTTTGCAATATGATGATATACTTTGTCAAACAGTAAAGTGACAATTCTCAGTGAAATGATATCGGTTCAGAGTCCAGTGCAATGCCTTTTCCGTGGCAATTTCTTCTGCGAGTAAATCTGGCTACAATAGATGTCAAATGATCTATTTTAATTCTGCCAAACCTCAAAATTGCAGATTGATGCCACCAGAGACTTTCAATAATTTCAAAGCCCTTCCCTCCAGCTCTAAGGGACATTTTTACAAAAGTGGTGATGCATACGAAGGGTGTAAGCCATCTTTGGGCATTTTTGGTGGAAGCAGTTAACACGCACATCTGTCGTGCTCTGCCAAGGAATATATAAATCCAATCACTGTGAAGAGAAGTTGGAAGGCCAAAATGCTGTGAATATTTTTGAATAATATTTCGTTCAGTATGAGTGCTACAATTAAATGGTGTAATTTTGCCATTCAAGGGCATAATTATTTAATTTCTCAACTGACTTGATTAAAATATGTCCAAGTAGATCTGCAGCTCATATTTTTTATTTCACATTGAATGCATAAATTACTTCTTTTTTTTTTAACAGGAATATAATTTTACTTATTCTGTTTCTTCCCCTGGTGTTCGCTTGGTGGTTAGGGTGGCTGGCTTAGGATCTTAGGGTCCTGAGTTCAAACCCCGTTGGCTGCTGAATTAACACGAGGTGGGGTTCACTCAGCCTATCATCCTTCCAAGGTCAGCAAAATGAGTACCAGTGTACTGATATAGGGGCAAAGCATCAGTGGCATCATCATGGTTCCAAGAAATGATAGCTTCCTAGCAGCCACACTACCATACGCAAGAACAGAACTCTCTTTCCTTTCAATCACTCTCCAAAAGGAGAATATTTGTTGCAGAAATTCCCTACAACAACCTGAACCATATTTGTCCCTTACCCCTTTGACAAGGTCAGAGATGGGGGACATTAAAATGAGTTACATCTGACCGACCAACCGATCATCTGTCCATGTACTTTTGTGTACATGATATTTCCAAAACCATTGAAATTTTTAGCTTTCATATTGTAGATATCGATTCCTCATGACATTATCTCAACTTGATTAGATCACAGCGGTGATTGGCTGAATTCTGGTGCCATGGCGACCATCTCGGTAACTTGGCTTGAGTCCGCGATATTTCAAAAACATTCAAGATTTATCTTTCATATTGTGAAAAATATATATATATATATATATATATATATATATATATATTTTCCTTAAACGGCCCAAAAGATGGGGGATCGATAGTATCAGTTCCTTGTTAATATCTAATACAGTGAATGAACGTTCTCTTTGCAGTATTAGTGTCTTGCACGACAAAGTGTGAATATATTTGTATGTATATTTATATTTGCATATATATGTATGTAAAGGTGTGTGTGTGTGTGTGTGTGTGTGTGTGTGTGTGTGTGTGTGTGTGTGTGTGTGTGTGTGTGTGTGTGTGTGTGTCCTCCATAACTCTAAAATCATGAAACCGAGTGGGCCCAAACTTTGCATGCGTACGAAGGAAACTCCAAGGGAGGGCTTGAATGAAAGCTGGGTATTTGGGTAAATTTAAACAGGCCTTTCGAAGATAATTAATTGCTTACCTTCATGAAAGGCTCATCTTTGGTAAGCCCAACTTCACCTCGTAGGGGTCTTAGCTGCTATTTTTATTCAGCCAATTCAAAAACGCCTTGCCTTCGAAACACAATCCACCCTCATGGACTAATTAAAATAAATAATCGAAAATATTATTTCGGATTGGAGAAACGGATCTTGTTGACGAAATAATTGTCAAAATCTGGAGTGAAATATGAAAAATTTAATAAACCACCAATTCGCCAAGTGTTACATTTGTTGGCCCACTAGCAGGGAGCATGAGCTGGGTTTGCACCATTTGCCTGTGTCAGTTGGAGAGAAGAGTGTTTCCTGAGAAGACTGAGGTAAGTGCTGTGTTTGTATCTATGGTTTCTAAGTAATTGTGTGGCTGAAATGGCACTTAAATTTTGCCCTGTTGTACTAAACACCACATGAAGATGTCCACACACTTTTTTTCCGCAAATGAACACTTTTCTTTGCAGTCGGAACTGCTGCTAAGCTCAATTCCGCAGTTTAAATTTTGAAATTCGGCTCTGTGTAAGAGATTTCTGTGCTTAACACATTCTAGTTGTAATTAAATAAAGGCACAAACATCGCCTGGAGATAACCGAAGAGTTGTGAAAGGGGAAAGGATTTGGAAGGAGGCAAGCGAGAGGGGAAGGGAAGGCAACACCATAGAATATGGCTTTATATTAATTAGGATACCAAGTCTTTCAAGCTGGGGAACCTATTGTTTTTCTTCTGTTTATTATTTTTCCTATTTTTAACTCACATGGAATGTTATTCCAGGTATCTTACGGGATGGCGCATTGTCCATCCATCCGTCCATCCACAAATACTTACAACTCCTTCTCTGAAACTGCACATGTGGTTTTGATGAAACTTTAACACAACGTTCATCATCGTGTATTTACCAAAGTTTGTTCATGCAATTAAAAAAATTGGGCCCTTAGGGTGTCTACAGGGGTTGCCCCCCAAAATAGGTATATGCTTTCTTCTCAGAAACTACAGATGGAATTCTGATGTAGCTTCACCCCAACTTTCATGGCCTGTGATGTACCAAAGTTTGTTCCCACCATTAAAAAATTGGGGTATGTGGGGGAATACGGAGGGAGTTTACAGGGGTGGGGATTGCTTCTCCCAAAGAGGTATTGGCTTTCTTCTCAGAAACGATACACACAATTCTGATGAAACTTGACAACAACCTTCATCACCCATGATGTAACAAAGCTTGTTCATGTAATTACAAAAATTGCGGTCGAAGGGAGTGTAAGGGTGTTGCTCCCCAAAATATTATCTGCTTTCTTCTCCGAAACTACACACACAATTTCGATGAATCTTGATCACAACCTTCATCACCTGTGATGTACCAAAGTTTGTTCACACCATTAAAAAAAATCAAGGTCTCCAGGGGTCGACGGGGGTTAATGGTTCGGGTAGTGGGCTTGTGTTCCAAGGATCCTGAGTTCAAATCCCACTTTGCTGTTGAATTAATACCAGGTGGGGTTGATTCTGCCTGTCATCCTTCCGAAGTCGGCAAAATGAGTGCGAGCTTGCTGGAATCCTGTGTCGGAGTGGCGACCCGTCCGGGATTATGCCCAATAGCCAAGGAGACTGCTTAAGAAGCACCAACGCTCTGCACAGAGTATGGTCCCAATCGATGGATAGATAGGTCATGTAGTACGGGTACCATCTTTGAAAACGAAAAACGTTGGACGTCTCTTCTCTGTAACTGCTTGCTGTTCTTCTTCTCTCTGGGAAAAATTGAAACATAGCTCATTGTCAAGATCTTCACAAAGGGTAGCAGTGGTATTAACTGTGACATCATCAGTGAAGTGGTATCCAGGTGAAAATTTGACATGAAACTTCAAACACACACCTTCTGAAATAATTTGGAATACAAGTTTGTTAATGAATCCTTTATAGGCAACATTGTTTGGCAGACATGTTGGATTTAAGAAAAATATTGAATAATGTTTTCGCTCGAACCATTTAACCGATTGAAGCAACACTTTGCAAGAATCATCTAACGCCATAGTTGCATATCACGTAAAAAATATGATGTCACAAGTCACGTGGTTTGGCAGCCATCTTGGATAGAAAAATGCACCTTATCCGATTAACACGAAACTTCACAAGCATGATCCCCAACACAATTTGAGGCAGAATATAAATTTATGATGACATAAGTCACATGGTTCGTCAGCCATATTGGATTGAAAATTAAAAACTGAAAAAAAATCTTCTTCTCCGAAACAGCCTAACAGATTGAGGTGAAGCTTAACACACATGTTTCCCAAGCTATGGGTGTACCAGTTTGATAATGAATAATGGATATGTCACATGGTTTGGTGGCTATCTTGGATTGAAGGAAAATATTAAATAATGTTTCCTCTGGAACTGCTTCCTATCCCAAAGAGAGGAGGATTACCTATCTCTGTTATCATCTGAGCTCAAGCGTTTGAACATCAGTATTGCAGCACTCTCTGAGGTTCAGAGACCGGATAGTGGTGAGATCATGGCAGGTGGTTACACCTACTATTGGTCAGGTTTCTCTGATGGTTACCATGCCCAAGGAGTTGGGTAGCTGTGTCCAACAAGCTGACTCCAATGATAAATGAGGTACCATCAGTCAACGAGCATATTATGAGACTAAGGACAAAGGACATTCCTCATGGTTGCAGAAGGTTGATGAACTTCTCAGGGAGATGGATTCTCTCAGCGAGGGAGTCTCGTGAGTGGAGTAGGCCAATGGGCCATCCACATGCCTTGTGGTTGCAGCAGGTTGACCGGCATCTCAAGGAGATGGGCATGGGCCTGGCATCTGCCTGGGGGATGGCCAGACGGAGGCCCCTGGAGTACCGGTGGAAAGTGGACGCAGCGACGTGCTGTTCTGGCACATGCTCCCATACCTGACCTGACCTGATTCGTCACTCCTTGCTTGTCATTTCCCTGGTTTCTGTATATGCTCCAACTGAGGCGAGTGATCTCACCGTGAAGGACGCATTTTATGCCATGCTTGAGTCTGTGGTTGATCACTGCCCCAGGCGAGATACTCTTCTCGTCTTTGGGGATTTCATTGCATCGATTGGAACAGATAGGGATAGTCATGAGACATGTGTTGGTTGGTCCCCATGGGTCTGGAACTGTGGACCAGAATAGCATTAAGTTTCTTGGCTTTGCAAGAAGTCATGGACTTAGGGTGGCTGGTTCATGATTTCAGCACCCAAAGACTCATCGCTGGACTTGGTATTCCAATGCTGGTGATGTGGCAAAGGAGATTGACCATGTGCTTGTTCATGGTGGCTGGGGGATGATCCAGAACTGCAGGGTCCACCAGAGGGGTCAGTTACTCAATACTGACCATAGGCTTGTTGTAGCAACTCTGAAGTTGCAGCTTAAATTTGGGAGAATGGTACCAACCCTACCTAGGCTGGATGATGGCATGCTCAAAAATGAAAAGGTAGCTGAGGATTTTGCAAACAGGCTGATTGGGGATTTGGGGGGGGGGGGGTCTGGGTGCTTTGGGGAATCTAGAAGAGTTGTGGAATGCCTTCAAGCCCACCATCCTTGATGTTGCCGGTGGATGTCTTAGAACTCACGAGAGAGCGAAGAAGAATTTTATCTCTCAAAGGGCACTGGACACCATTGACCAGAGTCGCAGGGCCAGGCTTAATGGCAGAGCAGAGCTGTTCAAGGAGTTGAGGTGTAAAATTGAATGTGCACTGAGGGTGGACAAGGAGGCCTATGTGCGAGGATTCTGTGAGGGGGTAGAGCATCACCTGTGGTCAAGTGATTCTCGTCCTGCTTACAGGGGAATTGGCGCATTACGTTTCTCCAAGCCCATCCTCGGTGTACTGCAGTTAGAGCAGAGGGTGGTGGCTTCTTGACAGAGGAGTCTGACGTGAAGCCCCGCTGGGCCGGTTACTTTAAGCGGCTGTACCAGGCTGATCCACCAGCTGTTGAGTTGGATGTCAGGGGTGTTACTATCCCTATTGCTGACCCTACAATGAACTGTGATCCACCATCGTTTGTAGAAACACAGACTGTGGTGAAGCGGCTGAAATTGAGTAAAGCTCCTGGGATCTGTGACATCCATGTTGAACTTCTCAAAGCTTGTGGAAATGCTGTACTCATGTTGTTGCATGCAGTTCTTTGCTCTGCTTGGAACACAGGCATCATCCCAACTAACTGGAAGAGGGGCCTTGTCCCTTTCTGGAAAGGGAAGGGTGATCGCCAGGACTGCAACAACTACTGAGCGGTGATGCTGTTCTCGGTGCCGGGCAAAGTCTTTGCTTGGATAATTCTTCATAGGGTTCGCCACCATCTGCTTGAGCATCAGTGCCCAGAGCAGTCAGGCTTTACACCAAAGAGGTCAACGATTGACAGTATCCTTGCTCTTCAGGTCATCACCGAATGCAGACGAGAGCTTCGGCAGGGGCTGATTGTGGCCTATGTTGACCTCTGCAAAGCGTTTGGTTCAGTGAATCGTGATGTGTAAATCGGGGTTCTCTGGAGGATTCTTGGTCTTTGTGGGGTGACACCAAAACTGATCATTCTGATGTCTGAACTGCACTCTGGTACTGAGATGTGGTGGTGCCATCTTCGACTTATTTCCAGTTGCTATTGGGGTTCATCAGGTGTGTACTGGCCCCCACACTTTTCAGCACTCTGCATGGACTGGAACCTGGGAAGGATGTCGGAGAGATCAAGCTGCGGTGCATCGTATGGAAATGTCTCGATCTCTGACCTTGATTTAGCAGATGATGCAGTCATCTTTGCGGAGACCCTGGATATCCTTTTGGGGGCCATCGAGGAGCTGAATGAGGAGTCGGAGCTGCTGGGATTACCGGTTTCCTGGGTCAAAACTAAGATCCAGACTTTCAATAACATCTTGGGTGCTGTTATCTTGTCTGTATCTGTTTATGGTGAGGACGTTGAGGTCACGGACAGATTCACTTATCCTGGCAGTGATATTCATGTATTCATGTCTCTGCTGGCTGTGAGCCAGAGGTCAATGGACATCTTGGTCGGGCCTGGGGAGTGATTAATTCACTGGATCATGGGGCGTAGCATTGTCGGAACCTGTGTTGGAGACCGAATGTCAGATTCTTCAGCAGGTCCTTAGTGCTTCCATTCTTGCTTTACGGATGTAAGACTTGGACTCTGACCAAGAATCTGAGATGGAGACTTAATTCCTTTGGTAACAGGTCTCTTCAGAGAATCTTTGGCTTTCGCTGGTTGAACTTTGTGTCCAACGAGCAGTTCATGAAAGAGACTCAAATGAGATTTGTTTCCTGCATCGTCGGTGAGCGTCAGATGTGGCTGTATGGACATGTGGTTCATTTTCCTGACGCTGATATTGCTCACCAAATTATCTCAGTGAGGGATACTAGTGAGTGGAGGGGGCCAATGGGCCGACCACATGCCTCATAGTTGCAGCAGGTTGATGAACTTCTCGGGGAGATGGCTATGGGACAGGCATCTGCCTGGGGGATGGCCAGACAGAGGCCCCTGGAGTACCGGCGGAAAGTGGATGCAGCAACGCTCTGCCCCGGCCCATACTCCCATGCCTGACCTAAACTGGATGTGCTGAATCAATCAAAGTGAAACGTCAAAACTATAATCTCGTAGAGAAGCGGAACATATGCTTTAAATTTCAACCCAATTGGTCACATGGTTTTGCAGCCATTTTGTAATGAAGGAAAATATTAAATAATGTTTTCTCTGGAACCACTTCATCAATAAACTTAAAACTTCACCATTATGATCGAGTACATATGTGGAATGTTCTTTTTAAATTTCAACCCGATGGGCCACATGCTTTGGCAGCCAGAATTATTTTATTGTTTGAATCTGAGAAATTTGTTTTTTTAATAAGGCTCACTTGACTTCATTATTGACCTCATGGTTCCTGATGTGCACACTTGCCTCATTTGGGGATCTCTCATAAATTAAAATATCCATTTTAACACATTTTACAGGGTTTAATCTCATATTGTTTTGAGAGCATTTCAAAAGGTGATTTGCTTGTAATTGTATATTTGAAAGCTGGTGTCATTGAAGACATTCAACCAGTGTTAAATCATCTACATACTTAAATGTATGCCTTTTATCAGATGTCAGTGTGTCATTGATCATCGCTAAAAAAATGATGGGTCCCAAGCGTGTTCCTTGAGGGACTCCTGCGTTGAGTGATGCCCAATCAGAGTGAGTTCCACGATAGCATGCGCACTGCCAATGGGAGAACAAGAAATCACAGACCCAGGGAATAATAGAGGGACATACACCAAAGTCAATAGGCTTTGTGATCGCAATTGTGTGATCAATTTGATCAAAAGCTTTTGTAAAGTCCATTAAAATGATGAAGGAAAATGATATGGCATATTCTGCATTAACATAGATAGGATGTACCATGATAATGAGGCAGTGCATAGTGGAAAGCAATTTGCGGTTCCCAAACTGATGCGCATCAAGTTTTGGAGTTGTATCATGTCGCATCCATTTTGCAGTGAATGCTTCAATGATCTTGGCAACATTATCTGTGAGGGATATTGATCTTATGCTCTCCAAATATGTCGGTTGGTTTTGGGTATCGGGACAACTGTGGCGCATTTCCACACATCTGCGAACTTTCTTTGTGGAAAAGAGTAGTTAATTATACAGTATGTCTTGGAGATGTTGCTATCTCAACAGAAAATTTGCAAATAATGTGTGCAGATATCCCTTCAGGTCAACTGAAAGTTTTATGCCAAATCATTGCTAATGTTTTTTGTACTTCCCATGGATTTACAGTTTGGATCTGGTTTCGTTGCTGGAATTTATGCTAAAAGTACAGTCAAATCAAGAGGGTCGAGGTCAGAAAAAAATCCACATGAAATAATCATGAATAGCATTCATAATTCTTGAATTTTGCAATTAGATTCAGGAATTTCAGGTCCTTAACAGGTGGTAGTTGTCAAAAGCGCTCAAACATATATATATATATATATATATATATATATATATATATATATATATATATATATATATATATATATATATATATATATATATATATATATATATATATATATATATATACATATACACACATACATACATACATACATACATACATACATACATACATATACACATACATAAATACATATTGTTGTGGATTCTCACCCACCCCGGCGTGCGGGCGACCGCTTTTAGCTAATTGCGGCCACACGCCCACCGACCATGGCAATCCACTCGCAGCTTTCGGATCAACGCCGAAATCCAGCTACGGGTGTGTTTTTAACCACACCATAAATCAGCCAACTCTTCTGTCCACGCTCGACAGGGTTGATCGCCGAATTGTCGATTTTTCCTAATTATTCACGCAGACAGAAATGCCGGGATTTATACCTCGCCGGGAACCGTACGGACACGAGCCGCTTTAAGCAGCTCGCGCCGTTTGCGATTGCCGAGCGGTTTATATCGCCAAGCCCCGTCGGACTCGATTATCTTATCGGCTATTAAAAACCAGCTATTATTCCGAACGCAATTGCGGCAGCTCAATGGAGGAAGGGACGCAACGAGCAGGTAAATATTCAAACAATGACATTTATTCACACGTATGCAGTCATTGAAGCAATGGGGATAAGGCACAAGACACGAGCAAAAAGAGCTACAGCCGTTGTCTATTTATTATGTACACTTATAACAATTCTATTTCTCGGACAAGGCACCACAGACTTCCATGCAAAAACCCCAGAAAAGAACAAGACCCGGGCTCGTAAGCCTTTAATATTTGCTCAGAGCCGAGATGACCGGAAGGCTCTAAGAGACCGAGCAGGCTACCTGCCACCCTCTTGGTGACTCGCTGGGCGACCCTCGATGTCTCTGCCCGAACTCGTCTCGACTTCAACAACGCCTTCAAACGGTGCCTCCAACGGCGAACCGGCTGGCGACTCCTCTCTGGCTCCGACTCGACCAACTCTAACCAACTGCTCCCGCTCTCCACACCGATTCCACCGATGTCCTCCCCAATTCTCTCACAACCGTTCGGGTGTTCGCCCCGCCCTTCCCGGCATGTGGAGTGGGGGGGGGGGAATTCCAGGAGAGTCCGGCTTGGCTCTGTTGTTGTTGCCCAACCGTCATTTCTGTTTACCCGTTCTGAGGGTTATCGGGGCGGGAGTTGCTGAGATGCTGTTGTGGTGGTGGAGGTGGCGCATGTGGTGGGGATGGCGTGGTTGTTGAGGTGTCGTTGTTTGTTTGAAAAAGATGTTGGCGGTTGTGGAGAAGGTGGTGAGGTTATGTTGTTCAAAATAAAGATAGAAAAGAATAATACTACCTCAAGATTGCACAGCCCGGCTCACGAATAAATCCCGTTAGACATCGGTGGGGAAATCTATCTGGACACACACTTATCGACATAACTGATCTTCGGGGAACCTGAATGGTGTTCTGTGAATTTCCACAACCGCAACATGACCCCCTCCCCTTTTTACTGACTCGTCCCGAGTTGTCAAATTTTCATGTGCCTTCATGTGTAAGGTTTCCCCTAGTATGATTTACCTTTGGATCTCTGAGTGCGACATTTGGTGTATCCGTGTCCCAAAAGTAAATAACCTACGGGCTGTGTAACTAACTAAACAAACTCACTCATACAGATGACTTAACTACAATTGCCGGCGCTACGACAAACATGCAGGGGGAGCAAACTCATTTACAATTTACCTTAACCTTAACCTAAAAATGTTACACTAAACCATGGCTCAGGACTGATGGACTCTGTGGGAAAGAAGCACATAGCAATGTCAACGGTTTTTCAGGTGGGTGAGTGCTCAGCAGCTTGCAGGCAAGACGTCTTCGGGGCCGTGTTCAAAACGGCCCCCTTCTGGTACGTTCTTCCTTCTTTTTGTTTGTTTCTTCAGCTGCTGAAGGCAACTCACCCCAACCCGGCGGCTGTGCGCCATCCCACAGGCCATTTTTGAAGCAGGGAGCCAGGCTGCCCAAATGCAGTCTCTGGCTCATGAAACAAATTCAGGTATGAACACAAACGGTGCACGGACTGCACCAATGCAGCCCCGTGTGCGGCTGCCTGCAGGGCGGTCCCTGCAGAACACCGGATGGGCACCGACGCAAGCAAACACAAAAAATGAGCGGATGGATGGATGGATGGAACACACGGTGCACGGGCTGCTCAACGCAGTCCCGTGGTGTAGCTGCCTGCAGGGCAGTCCCTGCAGAATACTGAATGGACACCGATGCAAGCAAACACAATGGTCGGCGGCGCTGCCTGCAGGGCAGTCCCTGCAACTTTCGCGATGATCCTGGCGCACATGGTAATGGATGGAACAGGGGCAAATGCAACCACAAGGGCTAGCATGCATGGGTCAAGGCAGAGGCAGGCAGACAAAGCATGGCAAGGCCGGAACAGGCTGCTGTAGCAAAAACAGGCCGGCAGGTGAAGCTTGCCGGCCTCGTGTCTCATTCTGGAGGTTTGTGGAGGGAATGCGGTGGTGCCAGCCGGTCTGAAGGCAGGCCCGGACCTACCCTACTGTCTCCCTCCCAACCTATTGCCTTTGCCTGTCTCTGTCCATACCCACTCCCTTAGTTTGCAAAAAATCAAATTTAGCCCCTTTTTTTTTAATCTTTCCTTTATAAATCGTCTCCCTAATCCCCATTATTGTCTTTGTTCGGCTAACCTATCGTGTCTCCTTGCCTACTCCCAACCCCTATGTTCCCTTCCTGGAGGGGAATAAGGGAGAGCTAGCGTCCTGTCCTGAGGCCCAATTAAGCCTCAGAATTGCCTCCTCAGATCTCGGCGATCTAACCCAAAGTGGGTCCAGCGGCCCACAACGAGAGCGAAGGGATGGATGGTGCGGAGGGGTACACTTCCTAATCTACCCTATCCATTTATCTTTAAACTACCCCCGGGGCTTTCAACAAGCGCCTCGCGCTTAAACTATTGGTTCTATCAACCATATTCCTTTCGCCCGTGTTGGTGTCCTTACAATTTTGGGCCTCGCCCCCTAATTTTCTCTCCGTGCCCTCACACGGTCTCATGGCTGGGACGCATGGCTCCCCTTGGCAGGCACTACCCTATGCCGCTTCTCCGACGATTTCACCCCCGGGCACTACACTGCCTCCGAGCCTACCAGCTCCCTAAACACCGGGGAGTGCCCCCCATGGC
>BROF01004932.1:10000-48610 GCA_024346535.1 Eptatretus burgeri | reverse complement strand
TACCAACGTAATCCTTGTACCTTACCAGTTGGGGAAATAGAACCCCGGTTACAGACTGGTTGTGTCAGATGCCGAGCGTTTTCTGCCAGTCTGTAACCATTTTGGTTTTATATGCCAATCGAATGGATCGTTCCTCGACACGACACGAATTCATCCATAGCGGCAACTTCATACGAACCAACCAGATTTATTGGGGAACATCGGGGAACACGACACAAGCAAAACATTCACGACAATGCTTTTATTAACAATCTTTAACCCGTTCTTCACTCGGGAACCATGGACTACAGGTTTCGAGGGGGTCGCGACCGAGATATGCCTTAAACAACGTGCAAACAAGACAGACAGCATACATGCAAGACAGAGTACTTGGTGATGTCTCATGGACGAGAGGAAAGTGTCAAAAAGCACGAATGTCGCTCGTAACAAGCGGATGTCCACGGATTCGATTCCCCATCTCGAATGTGCCGTGTGGCAAAATGGAAGCGTCGTACTCTTGACTCCTTCGCACCACACGCGGTCTCCACGCGCTCTGACCTCGCGTAAGGTCGATGATGGGCCTCAGCTGTGCACCATTCAAGGCCCAAATCGAGGTGCCGGGCTTCGGCAAGCGGATCGGCAAACGTGTCGAACCGTTGGTGTGAGCAGGGACCGTCAGAGGCTCCGTCGTCTCCTCTCTTGCCTTCCCGCCTCGAAGCCCAACTTCTCAACTCCGTCCTCTCAGTTTCTTTCTCTGTCGAATCACCTTTTCTTTCCTTTTCCACACTCGCCTCTCAGTCGGCTGCCGTCTCTCTCACGGCAGAATCACCTCCTCATAAGAGTCGATCGCTGACTCGACGTGCAGGCCGCCTCTCGCACTGCCCCCAAAAAGGCAGACTCGACATGCAGGCAGCCTCCCTTACTGCCAAAGATGGAGACTCGACGTGCAGGCAGGTTCAGCGTCTCTCCCGGCAGATCCAACACTGTGCCTCCTTCGTTCGCTCGCTTCGAAAACACGAGCGCGCCTCGAGAGCGACTGTTTCCACACACTGAACCTTTTTACAAAACCTTTGTTTTTCTCTTTTTCGCTCCTTCGACACACGAGCACCCTCTCTCAGCGAAGCCGACAAACTCCTCCCCTTAGATTCATTTCCTATTTTTGGCCACACCCTCTCAGCCGACTAGGTGGGGCCTGTCTTCCGGAGAGGGGAGGAAGAAGAGGGAGCCCTTGGCACACCACCACTGCACGAACAATAAAAACATGCATTCTTCACCTTCCGACACACATGTAACGTCCATTTTCCCACACAAGCTGCATCTTAATGATTGTACCTATATTAGCTGTTAGGATCTGAACTGTTAGGATCTTAATTAGCTGTTAGGATCTTAATGGGGGATCTGAGCTAATCCTATATTTACTCGTCCAATAAGGGCCATTTCCGTAACAATATATACCTATACAGAAAGTGGTGGTGTATGTTTGTTTGTCCTCTTATAACTCGAAAACTCTGCATCTCAGAGCAAAACCAAAGGCATATTCAGAATCAGCACGTCTCAGAGGTAAGACAGCACACCTTCTATGTTAAAAAAAAAAAAAAACGTCGATTTTTTTTTGGCCGTTTAAATTTTTCTGCCGCAATTGATTGATTTAATGTTTCACAACTCTTTTATTCACAACCTGATCAAAATAAGTCAAAGACAGACGAGTGGATGGACAGACCAGTGGATGGACAGACCAGTGAAAGTTTCTGATGAAAAATTTGACTTTCTGATTTTAGATGTTCCGAAGAAGGAAGAGCTCCATTGGTCCCAAGGCAGCTGCAGCTAAGTGAAAACACACTAAGAGACAACAGGATACTGAAGAGGAGCGATGAGCCAGGCGAAATGAACAGGCACATTGGCAACAACAGCGGCAAGCAAATGAGACTGAGGAAGAGTGTGATGCAAGACTTAAGGCAATGCGTCACGACACTGCAGAAGCACGAGCACTGGCCCGGGCACAAGAGCACGACAATGCCAACAGGGTGACATTCATGTACAACCCGGCTGACCCAACAACTCATGCAGACATCAGCCGAATGGACCAAGTCTGCACCCACGACTCTGCTAACAAGTTCAAGGGAGAGACCAAGGGTGTGTGCTGCAGCAATGGCAAGGTCGTCCTTGAGCCCTCTCCTGCCCTTCCCCGCTTGCTGAAGGAACTTCTCTCAGGCGAAGGTTCCCTCAGCAAGCACTTCGTGGACAACATTCGGATGTATAATGGTAACTTTGCGATGATGAGCTTCGGGCACAAGAAAGCTGAAGACCAGGGCTGGAACTCGAGCTTCCGGATCCAAGGTCAAGTGTTCCATCACATTGGCAGCTTGCTTCCGCCTGTAGTGGGCCAGCCAAAGTTCCTACAGGTCTACTTCCTGAACTCACACGCCAAGGAGCTGGTTGCCAGGAACCACAGCGGCCTCAAACCACACATCTTTGAGATGCTCACAAAGTGGTTTCATGAGAATAACCATCTGGTCCGTGAGCTCAAGACTGCATGAGATGTACTTGCAGAAGGAGGCAACTCTGAAGAGCGCCAGATCATCATCAGAGAGAACAAGCGACCGCAAGGAGAGCACACACGCCGCTACAATGCCCAGTCTGCACCAGAAGTCGCCATCCTAATTGGCAAGGAACCAAGAGAATCCAGAGACATTGTCCTCAGACTTCGTGATCAGTTAAAAGGATCACTTAAAGGGGCACTTATAGGATCAGTGAGCTGCATGCATCTTATGATGCACTCCAGTATCCCATAGTGTTCCCATATGGAACAGATGGCTGCAGCATCCATCTGGTGGCCAGGACTACGACTGGACAGGATGGACGAAAACTCACACAGCTGCTGTACTACAGCTACCACATCATGGTGAGAGAGGGCAACCACGCACTGCAGATGCAACGACTCTTTCAGCAGTTTCTGGTCGATGTCTACTGCAAGATTGAGACAGAGCGACTGGACTTTATCTGCCGGGAGCAAAATAACTTGCTTGCTGAGAACTACGACAACCTCCATGACAGCCTCATGAGCACTGATGACGAACAAAGACAACGACAAATAAATGTGAAATGTGTCCAAATTAAATGTGATATATATTAAGCACCACAATTTCCCCCTTTCTTATTCCTACTTTTTTCCCCCAGGCAATGACAGGTACTCCAGCTAGTAGATATGTATATGTATATATGTATATATGTATATGTGTATATATATATATATGTATATGTGTATATGTATATATATATGTATACGTATATATATATGTATATGTATGTATATGTATATATATGTATATGTATGTATATGTATATATATATATATATATGTATATATATATATATGTATATGTATGTATATGTATATATATATATATATATGTATGTATGTGTATATATGTATATATATATATATATATATATATATATATTGTTACGGCTGTGGAAATTCGCAGAGCACCATATAGGTCCTTAGATCAGTTATGCTGATAAGTCTGTGTTCAGATAGATTTCCCCACCGTTGTCTAATGGGAATTATTCGTGTAACATGGCTGTGAATCTTCAGTTTGCCGTTTTTCTTTCGCTATCGTTATTTTGGACCAACCACTTCACAACAACCACGATCAACACCACCACCTTCCCGTCAACCACCAACATCCCCACAGATAACGAACAGCCACCTTCACAACAACCACCTTAACCACCACCGCCCAACCACACCACCCTCACGACCACCACAAACGCCAGCGTCAACCATCTCCACAACATCACCTCACCACCTTCTCCACACCCGCATTTCAACGACCACACCACTACTTCCACAACCACACCACAAACCTCTCCACATCAAATAACGTCTCTGCCATGGATGCTCGTCGGGAAAAGAAACAAAGGCAACAGTAGGAAAACCCGTTTCCCCCGCGGAGTGCGGGCAGAACCACAGCGCCGAGGAGAGATCTTTCCGATAGCGCTGGGATTTCCCTCCCCCTGTTTCTTGCTTTCCCGCGCGTTGGGACGGGGTAGGGGTTCATCGGGACAGGGGTCAAAGTTGAGGTAAAGGAGGGGCCTCATTTTGGGCGGAAAATGCCCCCGCGCGCTCCGAAGGGAGGGGCGAAGCGCCGTGGGTATAAAGTGTGAGCTGACGAGAGGGTCGCGGTCTGTCTGTCTCTCGAGGTGGTTGTCGAGTTGAGTCTGCTGAGGGTCGCAAGAGAGTCTGTGGAGTGTCTGTCGGGGTTCGGAGCGCCTGGAGCCTGGAGCCTGCAGTTGGTGGAGAAGCTGAGGAGAGTGGAGGGGACACGAACGTGGAGCACAGCCAAGCCTGCTGTGCCGCGCGGAGCTGCATGTTCGTTTTCGGGACGTGCAGAGAGCCGGAGAGAGCTCACCAACCAGCACCGAATGGTCTGAGGTGAAGGTAACCTGCTCGGCCTCTTGGAGCTCCTTCGGTCCTCAAAGCTCCATGTCATAAAGACCCCGAGAGGTCCAATCTACCCCCTCGTCTTTGAGGGGGTTTTTCCTTGCTTTTCTTTGTATGAAAGTTGTGGCGCCGAGTCCGTTAAGTAGAACTGTGTATCAGTGACTGTAAATAATAAATAAACGGTCATAGTTCCTTTGCATTGTTTTTGTTGGCTGCATAATTGCATATGTGCATGCTTGTATACGTGCCTGCGTGAATACCTGACTGCATACGTGTGTGAATAAATGTGCTTGTTTGAATGTTGACCTCTTTGTCGCGTCATTTTCCCTCCATTGAACTGCCGTATTGCATCACGGAATAATAGCGGGCTTTTTAATAGCCGATAATAGAATCGGGTCCAGCGAGGCCTCGCGATAATACCCCGCTCGGTTATCCCAAAACAGAGCGAGCTGCTTAAAGCGGCTCGTGTCCAAACAGGCCTCGCTGAAGTACAATCTCTCGGTAATCTACCCGCGCGAATAATTAGGTAAATCAATTATTTGGCGATCGGACCCTGTAGCGCGGGTTGAGTGCGGATAAGGTTGTGGTGTGCTTGGAGCACACCCGTGACTGGTTTTCGGCGTTTTTCCAGAAAGTCGCGACTTAATTGCACGTTCGGTGGGCGAAGCGGTCACTATTGGTTCGACACGGTCGTTCGCACACCGGCGGGCGAGAATTCGTAACAATATATACACATATGTATACATATGTATACATATGTGGAGCCCTCTCCATCAGCTTTCCTGTCACTGATAGGAGGGCTATAGGGTTGTAGTTGCAGGGCAAGTCTGCTGGCTTACCATTTTTTTAGGAGGGCAATAACATTAGCTTCCAGGCTGCAGGAATTTGCCCTGTTTCATGGACGGTAGTAAAAAGGTCCACCAATCAGGTATGACTATATTCTTCGAGGTTTTTAAGGAATTTGGTGAAAATTCCATTAGCTCCTGTGGCTTTGCCATTTTTGGTGTCAATGTCTTTCTTTGTATATGGGGCCACCAGGTAGCTGCTCAGTGGGCTTTCTTGGAGAGTTTGGAGGTAATCCCTTTTTACCTCCTTCTTTAGTGATTTGGAGGAGGTGAGACGATGGAATCAGGGGAGACTCTTGGGATGGCAACAGTAATGTCTTCTGTGGCACCCAGTTTCCTCAGCAATGTCCATGCCCTGCGACTGCTGGCTGTGAAGTCTGGTTGAGTCCACTAACTCCTTCCAGCGCTTCGGATGTTCATTGTCGACAGCCTTAATTGGTGCCTGCACAACATCTGGGTTTCCAGTTTTGTTGTGCTCCTTTAGAAGTCTTTCAGTCTCCACTGTCCATCAAGGTGTGTAGGTCTTGCGGAAGCCACGTGGTATGGTATTGGTGGCAGCAGAGAGAAGGAGGTGCACAAATTCTGCCTATTTAGCTGGGGCAGGTGGTATATCCTGGATCTTGGATTCAGCTATTTTGGTGAAAGTGGTCCAATCTGCTTTCCAGAAGTTCCTTCGTGATTTTGGCTTGGAGTGCATCAGTAGGATCTCGATTCCAAAATGAACAACAGTAGGGTGATGTTGGCTTTTTGTAAAGGGAGCGAGAACTCTTATCAATGCCATCATTGGTAGCCCTCTGTCATCCTTTGAAAGGAAGCAGAGATCGGGATTTGTTCCGGTCTGCCACCGTCCTGAGTGGAAGGTCTTGGCTGCATTTGATCAAACAGCAGGTTGAGATCGGCCGTCGACGCCCAGTCGGTTAGATATTCTCCAGCCATGTCATTTTCCCTATAACCCCATTCAGTGTGGTGGCTGTTGACATCGCCGATGTAAACTGTGGGTTGGTTGTATTGGGGTTGGGTAGGTGATGGCCATGTTTGTTTGGGCAGCTTGTACACATTTGCAACAGTGACACTGCTTTCTTTACTTTTGTGTGCTGCGAGATATCCGGTTTCGATGTTTCGAAAACCATGTCTGATATAGGTGGTGACACCATGTTTTGCTGTGTTAACGTTGGCCATGAGGTTGTTGCCTGCAATCTTTTTCTTTGCAGCCCTTTTGTCATTGTCGCTATGAGTTTCCTGGAGTATGGCTACGTCGATGTTGTAGTCCTTCAGGATCTTGGCGAGGATCTCATGCTTAGGAAATGTCAGCCCCTCAATATTGAGTTGGATGATGCGGAGGGAGGGACATACTGATCTTGTTGTGGTCCGTGGCTTTTGTCCCTGAAAGGACCTCTTTTTTTTTTTTTTAGCGCTACACAACCTCGGGCCCCATTGCTGGGGTTTGTCCTAAGTGTGTCAGTGGTATTGGCCAGTTGATGATATCAGTCCTGATATTTGATCAGTTGCAACTCCAAGGTGTCTACGATTCATATTTTTTGCAAGATATTACCCACGTTCTGTATTATGACATCACTGCTTGCCATATTGTATTTTGGATCAAATTTTAAAAATCAAACATTCCCATCGGTAGTCAATCATATTCTAAGTTTTGCATTGATTGGTTAAGGAGTTTCGGCGAAAATAAATTTTAAAGGTTTTCCTTTGATCCAATATGGCTGCCATACTAAGTGACTGATGACATTGTTAGCAAGCTGTACTGTATTTCCCTTGGGTAGGTGATCACAAATTTAAAGTTTTACATTGATCAGTTAAGCAATTTGAGAGAAGAATATTGTTAAAGATTTTCCTATAATGGTGGCCAAAGTAGACAAATTCAAGTACTTTGGGGACCATTAAACCTTACGATGACATACGAATAGGTGGAGGGGGAGGATGCCATGAACAAACTTGAGTTCTACCAAACGAAAGATCATTTTTGCCAAGTTTGGTCACAATCCTACCAGCAGTTTCGGAGGAGTTACAAGTGTTTATGGATGGATGGACAGATGATGCACCATCCCATCCCATAAGCTCAACTGAACTATGTTCCAGGTGAGTGAATAAACATGCCACAAAAAATTAATTAGTTCTCATGAACCTCACAAACAACTCCAACACACCATGTGTCAATGAAATTCTTGAGGTCACCTGTATTTTGCAAAAAGCTAAACTCAAGCAAGTTTCAATCTTGCTGAAAACTATGCACTGAAAAAATAATCGTAATATTACAAATTTCCATAAGCTTACCACCCAGCTTCACCTTCCTCGATAGAAACACAGCAAGTTTAGCAGCGGCCATTAAAAAACGAAATAATATATAAACCCGCTCATGTTTGGCAGGGAAACGAAAGCTATAAACCCTCAAAGTAAATGTGACATGCATTCTATGAGATGTATAGTTCAACCAATGAAATAAGGGAAATAACCTTTCACATTCAATGAAGGCATAAAACCAGTCTTTTATCAAGTGTGCAAAAATGGCAATAGCCAAATATGGGAGAAAAAAAAATTAAAATTAATATGTTAGACCAATCCAGTGGACCAACCACCACTGGAGATCACCTGTTCTTTTAGATATAAGCCCACCATACATCGATTACCAAACAGGTTCAGAGGTGGGTCCCCCAGGAAGCAGTCCTTTCCAAGGAGTAACCCCATTCAGTGTTGAATCTCGAAGGAGCAATTTAACACACAACCTGTAATTGCTTTTGCTACTCATAATCTGAAAAAATCTTGGACCCCATGCTTTTAAAAAGTAATTTGAATTAAAATTAACTTTGTTCCTAGTAACTCATGGGCCACCACTTTCACACTGAGTCCATGGTAGACCTAGTTGATTCCTTGTCTAGATCACCTCTTTAAAAACTCTTCCAATTATTTGGTTGGATCAAACTCCTGTCAAATGTTCCAGTTCATTTCCAAATTTCCATCCACACTCTGAGTAATGCTCAGAGATGCCACACCTTTGAAATGCTTGCCGCTATGAAATGTTAGGCAAAAATCCTGACTTCTCAGAATATCAGGAAAAATATAATTGAAAAACGAAGGCTCATGTACTAACATTTTGAAATGAGAAAGGCACCCGGTAGAGCGCATACCTCCACCAGGCTGTTTCGTTTACGTTTTGTATCCCACTGATGGGTCGGATCTGAATCCGGACCTTAACCAAAATGGAATCGGCTTATTCTTGTCACCGAACCAACTCATCCACCTCGTTTTGTCATAACTCGTCTCCAACTTTTTGAGATATCATGCTATCTTATTTTTTGGCCCCATCTCCCAATGGTGAAGAATCACTTGAAAACTTCTCTTGTCCCGATTCAGATTCGGATCTTCACCAAAATTAAATTGATTTGTCCTTGTTACACACCCAAACTGTTCAAGTTTCGTCCGAATCCTTCCATAACCTTTTGAGATATCGTTTTTGGCCCCATCTCTCAATGGTGAAGAATCACTTAAAAATTCTCAGATCTGGATCCAGATTCGAGTCGTCACCAAAATTAAGCGTTGCTGTCCTTGGCCAGTCACCAACCACACAAAAAATATTCAAAACGATGGCTTGAAAACTGTGGCCAAAATAGTGTGACAGACAGACAGACAGACAGACACTGCAGACTAACATACTTGGCGAAATTTTTTTTTCACCAAGTAACAAACAAATGGACAGGGGTGAGAACATAACCTCCATCCACCTTCGGTGGCGGAGTTAAACATAGGTATCTGCCTGGAGGCTCATTGAGTAGCTCTGACAGGTATTCAAAGGGTTCTGGTAAAAGATGGGAAGAGGCAATGTATCTATCTACATGTTGTAGATGAATTTGTTACCTATCGTGTGCAGCTTGTTGCTATTGGTTGCATCATTTTTTTCTGGGGGCACAGCTGTGCCACTGATGAGCTGTGCCTCCATTACCAGTACACTGGTACTAATTTCACCAACCTCAGAAGGATGACAGACTGAGTCAACCACACTTGGTGCTCATTCAACAGCCAACAGTGGCTCAAACTTTGTCCTCTATATCTGTTTGCTGATGACTCAACCCTCTGCTGTACCATCAGTCATCCCTCAGACCGGCAAGCCGCAGCTTCTTCACTCTCTGCAGATCTGGATAAAATCACAAACTGGTCCAATACGTGGAACATATCTTTCAATCCTGACAAATCTCACACACTCGCTATGTATCTCCATAAGGACCATTTAGAACCCCCCCCCTCCATCTACTTTCTAAACAATCCTCTGGAAGAAGTCTTTTCATTGAAGCTTCTGGGTCTCACGATCTGCCATGATCTTTCCTGGGAAAGCCATATTTCCAACCTGGTCTCCAAAGCCAGTCGCCGACTGGGAATCCTCCGTCGTGCAAAGTCCTTCCTCCGCCCACCCGAGCTACTGACCACATACAAAGCTTTCGTCCACAGTCTGATGGAGTACTGCTCTCCCATCTGGGCTGGTGCTCCTGCCTCTCACCTTTCTCGGCTTCACGCTGTGAAAACCAAGTCATTAAGGATCATTGGTATCTCCCGCGATGAGACTGAGTCTTTGGGCCTCTCACTGTCTCACCGCAGGCAGGTCGGTGGTCTTTCTGTCTTCTACCGTCTCCTCTCCGGTCTCACCCCCAATGCTCTGTATGCGATATACCCTCGGAGATAGATGGCTTTAATCAGAATTTTGGGTAAGGATGGTTTGATAGGCTTACTTTATGTAAAAAAGGGTGCTGAATCCAAAAAAGCAGTCTTATTGATCCCACTCAAGACAAAATGACCATTTTAACCCTCATTTGACCAAATATGACCATATTTGGTCAAATTACGTTGGGTGGGTGGGTTTAATCAGAACTTTAGGTAAAGATGATTTGACAAGCCTATTTCAGGTAAAAGAGGGTGCTGATTACCAAAAAAGCAGTCTTATTGACCCTATGTAATAATAACATGGCATAATAAATGACCGTATCAACTGTTGTTGGCTCTTTGTGTGTAATCAAATCTTCGAGGTGTTTGGAGAGTGTGTACTTTGGTGTCTTTTTCACTGTGCCAAAAATACTGCCCAAAGAGAGGGGAACCGGGGTTAGTGGAAAGGAAAACACCTTTGCTAACTCAATCTTTCTGGTATAAGCAAGATAGACTAGTCTGCCCAGCAGGTCCCGTGTTGTCTTCAGCTCAACAACCTTTTCATCTTTACCTCGTATTTTTCTCTTGATAGCAACACTGGCAAAGTTTCTCACTTTTCTTCTTTTCAGTGGTTTTTCAAACCTTGAAGAACCCTTCAAGCATTCCTGGAGGAACTCATCTTTCCACTTCTCCCCCAAAGCAAAGAGATTTTGCATGTCCTCTTTTACTTCATCTGACATTTTCTTGCCATCTGCTAGACAGTACAAATTGGTGTCTTCGATCAGGGAGTTACCAAAGGGATTCATTGTAGTGTCAATCATTTTAGAAATACTTTCCAAGTCTCTTTGAAATTTCTCCACTTTTGACTTTCGTAGTTCATGGCTTGGATTGGTATCCTTGTTTAAAGCTGCTTTTTCAAACAGATGTCTGACTATGGTGCTTCTAGCTGATCTAGTAACTGTCCACCGCCTGACCTTGACTTTGATGGAAAGTAGTGATTCCAGTTTGTCGCGAGGCTGCATCTACATTGATCGTACTCTCTAGTGCTTGATCCACTGGTTGTCTGGCAAAGGAATTGGATGACAATCTTACTGATAAACCACCTTGTTCAAGTTGTTGCATAATGCCAGGATGGGTGCTGTCCATGTTCAACAGTCTGAGATAGTATAAGCACATGTAACGTGCATAATTGTGACGATTTGCAGCAAAGTAAATGTCTATCATTTTCCCAAGTAAGAAGATGAAAAGATTCACATCATTTGTTTGCACAGCTCTACTGAACAGCATGTAGATGTCAACCATGTCAATGTACTTTCTCCAGAACTTTGCATTAACACCATGTTTTCCAGCTCTTGTATCATCGCAAAAAGTTTCATAAGTCATCATGAATGCCTTGTATCCACCTGCCTCCTCCAAATCTTTCATCCGTTCAGGGGATGGTGATGCTTGAACAGTCTTCAGGGCTTCAACCAAACGTCCATAGCTCTCATTTGTCTCTTTCAGTTGCAAGAACAAATCTATATGCTTGCTCCGCATAGCAGTTGTTAGGAGCACATGCATTTTTCTGGCCTGATTATAGTGTTTTCTTGACAGAAAGGCATTGAGAGAACCCTTGGTGAGGGCACCACTTTCCATTAAAATATGGGCTGCACCTGACCCATCTACCAGATACCCCAGTGCTGACAGATAGCGGAACATAATACGGAAGGCACCAAAACAAACAAAGACATTGTCATACTTTGGTCGCACAGTGTCCTGCAACTGGAAAGCTGGCTTGGCTATAGCCAAGTCATAGGTCGTCGCAATGCAATCTTCCTCACACTCTTCAGCCAGGGTAACGTTTCTTTTCATCGTTTCATTAACTACATCAAGCCGTGTAGGAGGTCATCCGATGTTTTCCAAATAGCCTATCTTCTGAGCCGGTAAATCATCTTTGGTTACTGTGGCGTTCCAGCCAGACCACATTGGTGTTTGTGTGTTTGTTTTGCAAGATATCGTCCATGCATCATCGCTAGCAACACAAGCCTTGTAGTTTACAGGCTTGTCCATTGTTTGTATATCAAAGGAAAAATTTGATGTTGTTACAGGCCGGGGGTCGGCCACCAACCGACCGCTCTGAACGGAGCCGCAAGTCGAGTCGGCCCGACCGATCGCCCGGAATATAGATCGCTGCCCGGATAACTCCGAGCGACGGGTCCTTGTACAAGAACCGAAATACGCAATCGGCAGATTACGTGGGGTAGGATCGATTGCCAATCTTCAATGGACCTAAATACCCACGTGATCCAACTACCGGGGTATTCCACCCTCGATGGATCTCGTACGGAACAAACCGCCGAGGCAAGCTTGTCCGTGCGCGATTCCGAGCGGCGTAATCGCCGAGAACCGTCGGTCCAAATGTCCCCCTATTACGGCAAACCAACGGCTTTCGAACTACCAACACACGAAATGTTCAGTCAATGAGGGAATGGACACAACGAGAAGGTTTACATTCACACAAGGACATTTATTACAATGAAACACGTATGCAATTAAATAAGGCAAAACACGTATGCAATTATACAAGCAACAAAAGCACGACAAAATAACTACAACCGTCTACTTATTATGTACAGTCATTTACACTTAACAGCAGTTCCTACTTATTAGACTGGCCCACGGACACACGTACGCACACACACACACACACCCAAGAAATGGTGGCAAAGGCCGTGCCGGTGAGACGAGGCGCCGATCCTTCCTGTCGATCGTCGCTTCCCCGAGGATCCAACTCCAAGAAGAGGCCGACGCGTCGCATCAATCTGGGAAACAAAATGGAGAACAAAAAGCTCCATGAACCAAGAAGGAGAGGAAGAAGCCTCCACTCGCAGCTTGAGCCGAACAACTGGCTCAAGTTCCTTCTGAAACAAAGCAGCAGCCGAAGCTTACCGAGCCAGCCGAAGCAAAAAGCTTCCGAAGGCCTCAAGCCAAGCAAGACCCGATGGCTGAACGACTGCTCTCTCCGAAGCAAAAAAACCTACTCCTCCCACGGGACTCGGCACACGAACTCTGCACACGGGACTCAGAACGGGACTCTTCACGAACTCTGCCACGGGACTCCCACGAACTCAGCCCACCAACTCAGCCCTACCACGGGACTCCCACACGAACAAAGAAAGGATCTCCCCTTTATCCTTCCCACCCCCTCCCCCGCACCCGGCGTGACTCATGCCCTTGTGATCCACCCCCCGCTCAACCATGGGTGGGAGGGAGTTGTTGACGTCACGGGATGGCAGGGTTCTTCTTCCTCTTCGCAGAAGAGGGGGAGGGACGTCTCCATTGTTCGCTCCATAACTATTAAATCGATCCGCAGCGCATCTAATCGATCTATGAACATTTAAACAATGAAAGGTGAGCAATCTAGGGAACATGCACTTATCGACATAGCTGACTAAGGGAACCTGTATGTTGTGTGCAATTGAATTCCAAATTCGTAACAATATCTTAATTTTCTTTCTCACTGGTTCGAGTTCTGGATTTGGTATTTCAAGACTTCTCTTGCTTCGTTTGTTCATAGAAATAGGAAGTGTATTCTCTGTAGTTGATGAGCTTGCTACTGTGATTGATTCCGAGCTTGTAGAAGATGTTTTCATTGTTGCTGTTGGTGTTGATATAACTGGAACTTCATTTTGGACACAGATGCCCTGTGTGTCATGATACATTTATTCATCATTGTTGTCCCAAGCTGTGTTTGTGCTTAGTCCTTTGCTTGCTTGCAGGCCATCAGGAAGAACTCTGTTCTTCTCAATAATGTCAGCGGCAATTTGGGTCTCGTATTCTTCTGCAGTATGATATCCTATGCAATGGCCGAAGTGATTAATAATTTCCTGAACCTTCCTGGAGCCAGTAATACTCTTCAAACCCATGCCCAGCAGTATGCGTTTTGATGGCTTCACTGTTCCATTAGTAGTTTTGTAGATATCATCCTCAGCTGATGATTCAATATACCGCTCCACTCTCTCACTGGCGTCATCTTTTGAGCCGGTGTACAGAATCCTATAGAACTCTGATATTTCAGTAGGTATATTTGTAGACTGAAGATCATGGATTGCTTCTACTGTGATTGGATTTGGGAGTTTATTCTCTCGGAGCTTCTGGATCTTCCCCCTCATGAACAAAGCTACATTCTTTATTTCATTGTCCATAGCATCCTTTGTGATCGAGAGATAGGTCCCTTGTTTTTTTTACTTTCTTGATCAACCTGAAGCTTGCTGCCATAATGTGCTTCGATTTTGGACAAAAGATTGTATGGTTCAGAGGTAGGGTCTTCCCTCCCCTCCTCTTCTTTGAGAAATTAAATGTAGGTTTGATTGACATCAACCAATTTCTTTGAAATTTCTTTCAGAAATATTTTATTTCGGAGTCTATATATGAAATTATTCTTAAGAAAGCAGATTCTCGTCTCTGTGCGTACGTTGAACCTTTATTCTTTAATTTGAACCTTGGTACCTTTAGCAATATACCTTGCTCTGCATGTGTTGTGGTAATTGACTTCCTTGGCTATGAAGTCAATGTGCTCATATTCACGAAGGAAATCTTTGTCATTCAGTTGCCTTGCAGCATTTAAAATACTGTCCTGTGCTTGTATAGTTTCACATGGAGATAGTGTTTCAAAACCACTGGGGAAATGCTTACGGTCTGGACCATTGCAGAAAATGCAATTTTTCTTCAGCACACCAGTAGTTGAGGTAGTTGCCACTGGGGGCTGTTCCACCATAGATCGTGTTTCAACAGTAACATGTTCATCAGAAAATATTTTCTTTTCTTTTGACTGTGTCTGATAAGCCATGAACTTGCTGTAACAGTCACTATGAAATCCATAATGAGACAGTGGTTCAGCTTCAAAGTTAATGGATTCACATATAACGAGGTACTTTGATCTCTTCTGATATTGAATTCTGGATTGAGCGATGTTGCCTGCTGTTTCCCATGTCTTTTTAGTAAAAGGAGTCACTGCATCACCATCATGCTCTGTATCACCCACATGCAACACACACTGCAACGGCACTTCTCCACCATCAGCCATGATGAGGATTAACTTCCTGGGTAGTTCCTCACGGAGCATGTCCCAAAAACATGAACTGTTTTGTCAGCTGCACAGTAAGATGTAGGCCTAAAGCACATGTTATATCATCTGAGCCACTCGAGGAGGTGCTGCCACCTTAGGGTGCTTCATAATAGGGGGTAAAAAATAAAAGTATGAATATTCATGCTCCCTGGGTGTGCCTTTGTTCCATTTGACAGTAGAAACATACACACCAAATATGAAGCAGATTGGAGGATGTTTAGGGGTTCCTCAAGTTGGCACAGTATTGTTGAAATTTGCCAAACTGTAACTGACAATTTGCCGTCGAATATGCACAACGCTTTACACTTCACAATTTATATGGTTGTTTGATATTTTCAAAAACCACAGCAGTCATATAGGATGAAAGAATAGTTTTTCCAAGGAGACCTCGATGAGCTTTTTGACATTGCAGTGCAAAATGCCCTCTCGATAATGGACATAATTGTGCCAACTTGAGGAACCCCTAAATATTGTTATGGTTGTGGAAATTTGCAATACACCAGAAAGGTCCTCAGGTGAGATATATCGATAAGTTCATGTGTAGTTCGCCCACACCCATTGTTTAGAGGGAATATGTGTGATTCATTCGGGCTGTGATGCTTTAGTTAGCCGTTTTTCTTTTGCTATCGTTATTTTGGTGCAACCACAACGCCAACCATTGCCACCAACCTCTCCACAACCAACATCTCAACAACCGCGCCATTCACACCACGGCGCCAACTTCAAAACCTTCCACACCACCATCTTCGCCACCACCCACCTTACGAATGCCATCCTACATCCACCGCGTGGCCAAGATCTCTGCGGGACGGGTGAGGGACGCGGGATTGTGCACTGAAGGTTCTTGCGGGAGCCCGGGGGCGAGGTCTCCCGCCTGAATCTCCCGCCCGAATATCTCCCGCCCGAATTTCCCCCGCCTGAATCTCTAGCCTGATGGTCATCACGCTTGGTGAGAAGGGGTAGGGGTGGGGCAGCTCGCTCCCGATTGGTGGATGCACGGTGTGACGCGATCAGGGAGGAGGAACGCCCCCTGTCGAGAGACCTTTCTCGAAACGCCTCAAAGAGGATTGGAGCGAAGAACGGGGCGGAGCGACAGGGCGGAGCGACAGGGCGGAGCCCCGCGCTACAAAGAGGGCGGACGAGGAGAGTTCAGCGCGCTTGATCCCTTTGTACATGACGGTGTGGTGAGAGAGAGAGGAAGCTCCTGCTCGAGAGTTCCTGGTCGGAGGGTCTGTGCGGGCCCAAGAGTCCGCTGGTGGGACGGCGCGCGCTTGATCCCTTTGTGCATGACGGTGTGGTGTGAGAGAGAGAGGAAGTTCCTGGTCGGAGGGTCAGTCGGGGTCGGTGCGGTCCCGAGACCCCGCTGGTGGGACGGAGCGTCTGCCATTCTCATCTCTCAGCCCCAAGTATCGACGGTTTCTTCCCCCCCGTCCGCACCGAGATAGCGCCGGAAAACCCCGTTCGTTCCCCAAAACCCCGTCCGTGGCGTCGAGCAGCCAACACGTGCCGGCGCGAAGCATGAGCTCACCGACCACGCCGGAGGAGCTGAAAGCTGAGGGCGCAGGAGAAGGACTCTGTGCGCAAAAAGGGAAGTCGCCACTTTTGTTTCTTTGGGTTTTGTGTAAATGTGTGTGTGTGTGTGTGTGGCGCCAGTCCATCAAGTTTAGACCTGCATAAGTGCCAGTGTAATTATTATATTCGGTTGTCGCTCTGCGTTTCGTTCTTGCTTTTGTTCTTGGCTCTGTATATGTGCATGATTAATTGTTGCTGATTGGAAATACGTGCTTCTGTGTGCCACGCATTAAATGTGCTTGTCCAATTGTTCCCCCGTTTCGCTTCGTCCTTTCCTTTGTTGAATCTCCATCTTGCATCACGTAAGGGATTGATAGTGGGTTTAAAACACCCGGTAACTAATCTGAACCGTCAAGGTCGACGAAAACTCCGCTCGGTTATCCCTGTAGCACGGAACGAGCCGCTTAAGCGGTTCGTGTCCGGAGTCGACCTGTGGCGTGGTACAACCCCTCGGTAGGTTACCCGTGCGAGTACTTGGGTATATCGACTTTCGGCGATTCACCCTATTTCGCGTGGGTAGAATGCGGACTGGGTTGTGGTGAAGTTAAACTCCCACCCGTGACTAGCTCCTTGGCGATGGTTCCAAGAGAGTCACGACTGAATTGTCCGTTCCGGTGGGCGACGCGGTCGCCATTCGAGTCAAGCGGCCGATCGCACGCCGGACGGGCCAGAATTCGTAACAATATCGTGCAATTTTGTTCATTTTTGACCTATATATATATATATATTTGACCTATATAAGTTCTTATGGGGTATTGGAACAAAGGCAAAATCAGGGAGCAGCAAAAATCAAACTTTCATTTTTTTGGAACACCCTATGCCACCTGAAAACAGAAAATGAAAATATAAATTAAAACAATTAGTCTTAACATCATTGTTGATTTTGCACACTGCTCGAAAAGACTGCAAACATGCGATATGCCTGAACATGGAATTTCAAACTTTTGACCACTGGTGGCCAAAAACTGAACAAAGCGATTGGCCAATTGGTTACTTCTTCATAATATATTTATCATATATATTTATATGTCATGATTATCATGAACAGAACATAATATTGTGATACAATTCAAACGATGTGCACACCTTCAGAACATCCAAACGCGGACCAATAGAAATTGACCAAATATCGTCATAATTTGACCGGAAAGGGTTAAAATGGTCATTGTGTCTTGAGCGAGGTCAACAAGACTGCTTTTTTTGGAATCGGCACACTCTTTTACCTAAAATAGGCTTGTCAAATCGTTCTTACCCAAAATTCTGATTAAACCCACCTACCCAAAATAATTTGACCGAATATGGGCAAAAAGGGTTAAAATGGTTATTTTGTCTTGAGTAGTGTCAATAAGACTGCTTTTTTTGGATTCAGCACCCTTTTTTACATAAAGTAGGCCTGTCAAACCATTCTTACCCAAAATTCTGATTAAAGCCATCTCTCTCTTGGAATAAAAGTGAGAAACTTAAATTTTCCGTTGGGGGAAGGGGAGAGATGGAAACTGGTCACATCAAGGCCACACCTACAAGCCACCACAATGAATTTAGAATTTAATTTAGCGACCATGAAAAAAAAAACAACTAAGTAGCCCATGTTCATCAGGAGGTCCAATTTGGTGTATTTGTCAATTGGCCCACGCATTTGTGCATATGCCTGTTGTTGTTATAATGGTTTTGGTGACAGGCTTGGGAACCTAAGGTCATGATTTTACATCCTTACCCTTTGAATTAACACCAGGTGGGGTTGACTCAGCCTGTTATCCTTCTGAGGTCAGCAAAACGAGTACCAGCTTGCTGGGGTGATTGAGCCATTTGAGTACCCTGTCAGAGTGGTGACCTGTCCAGGATTGTGCCCAATAACACAGGAGACTGCTTCGGCAACACCAATGCTCTGCACAGAGTATGGTCCCCAATTGAATGGAATGGAGTTGGTGTTATACACACACGCACACACGCACACACGCACACACGCACACACGCACACACGCACACACGCACACACGCACACACGCACACACACACTTTTATTTATAATGTGGTGAAATGAAAGTTGTTTTGTACTAGTCTGAGAGAGATAAACTGACCTTTTATCACATCCTGAAAGTGGCATGATTCATAAACTAGACCTGATTTTGGAGAAAAACAAACAATCAACTTCAGCAGATGAAGAAGACAAATTACTGTAAAAGCATAGCCCTTGGAGGGGGGATGATATGTGCCATGTAATTACGTGTTACCAATAGACGACACCAACTGTTCTACATTGCGTGTAATATGGGTTTCTTGGAAAAAAAAAAATCACATTTACCTTTTTATGGTGGAACAAATTTTTCACATGACCTGGTGGATGTGGCCAACACGTCCACCATTCGTATTTAAAGTTGCAAGATTGATCGTTTTCATTCTTTGTCGATGAATTCAGCTTGTAGCTGAGAACACTCAAACCCTTCTTTCGTAACGAATTTTCTGAGCCTGTGTTACTGTGATCTCACCAGATCAAAATCCTCAGGTTCTTTAATTATAAACCTTAGTGTGGATAAACGAAACCAAATCAGGAAAATGTTTTTAAGAACTTTATTATGGTAGCTGTAAGATTTGTTGAGGAAATAAACAAGTTAGGGGGCAGGATGTATATGTGATTGACCTGTCGACGATTGCAACAGCTCAGTCACCTCCACATCATAATCAGATTCTGTATATAATAATAATCATCATAATCGGTCTTATTTATCGGCACCTCCAGAGATTTTTTTTTCAGGGTGCTGTGACACACAGCCGCTGGCGTACTTGTATCCAATTATCTACAACTGGAGTTGGACCTTCAATTCCACATTCCTGTAAAACCACATTTACCATTTCTATTTGTGAATGACGACCACTAATTTGATTTCTGGTATGCTGTCCCAGAAGCAAGAATCAGTGGTACTTTATTCCCAGAATCAGTAACGGTCTGAACCTCACTGCCGACCTCATCTCGATAATGTTTAATACCAATATCGCCTTGTTGCACAATTTGGGACACATTAATGTCCTCTACTACAATGGTTTCATTGCCTTCATTATGTGAGGAACCATCACAGGGACACTGAGACACTTCTTCAGCGACAGTATCTCTGTGTTACACAAACTTTGTTTGCCGTACTATTTGGGTTATTCGTCATTGGTGCTCTTCGTTTTTTTGTTACAGCTACAGATTCATTCATTCATCGCTTCACTATGAATGACAACATTTAGAGGATCAGTTAAACCTCTGGGCGCCTCCTCACTGGATTCAGAAGGCACCAGGGTGGTTTCTTTTTCACATTCTATGTTGTTGTGGCCTGTTTCACCATACTTCACACGAGAGGTTTTGGGATAAAACCTTTTAACATTACCAAACGCCATACAAAGGAAGCACGTTAGAGTGACTGATGATGTATAATATGAGACCCGCGATCATCTTGGGTTACTCATAAAGAGATATGCAAGCTCGTATCATATACCCACTATCCGGGAGAACTATAGATAACTGTCATCTGAAAATTATGACTTGTTTCAACTGCTCATTATGGCACACGAGTGGAATCATATATATATATATATATATATATATATATATATATATATATATATATATATATATATATATATATATATATATATATATATATATATATATATAGATATGTATGTATGTGCAGGAGCCCGTGGAAATTCTGCATATTGTCCAGTGTTTCTAACATAACATAACATCCAATTTCAATCATAACACACATGGCACATTGCCAAGTGTTTCAAAATGATGTAAAAAACTGTTTTTACCTCTGCCATCAAAGGTGGAAGGAGGTTATGTTTTCACCCCTGTCTGTCTGTTTGTGTGCAGGATATCTCAAAAAGTTGTGGAGGGATTCAGATGAAGCTTGGTGGACAGGTTGGGCGTGACAAAGTTATTTGATTTTGGTGAGGATCCGAATCCGTATCTGGATACGAGAATTATTTAATTTCAAAAGTGATTCTTCACCATTGAGAGATGGGACCAAAAATGATATATAGCATGATATTTCAAAAATGTATGGGGCCCAATATGTTCTCATGGACCAGACATTGCATGGTGGAGGTATGTTCTCTACCGAATGCCCTTCTAGTTGTACCTGTAACTTACTCATGCGAGAACTTCACGGTGGATGACATTGTGTGTGACCATTTTGCCTTGGTGTTTGCCTTGTTTCTCGGTGTCAATAATTTTGACTCGAACATCTGTAAGGGCCCTTCCTCATGAAAATTCCACATACAGTTGGCCATGGGTGAAGACTGGCTGAGGTACGTAAATGCCAACCTTGTCAAATGTCTGGCCTTGTGCCTTGTTGATTGTCATCAAGTAAGCGAAGAGTAGGGGAAACTGAATTCTCTGTGAAGTGAATGGCAAGTTGGTGTCACTCGAACGAGCTTTACTCAAGGTAGGAGAACCCGATTTTCAGAATTCGGCCGAGAAGTCAGTTTCACTTCAATACAGTTTTTCACTTCAATCCGGGGCGACGGAGCACGGACCGCTCGCTCGGGGCGACGGAGCACGGACCGCTCGCTCGGGGCGACGGAGCACGGACCGCTCGCTCGGGGCGACGGAGCACGGACCGCTCGCTCGGGGCGACGGAGCACGGACCCGCTCGCTCGGGGCGACGGAGCACGGACCCGCTCGCTCGGGGCGACGGAGCACGGACCCGCTCGCTCGGGGCGACGGAGCACGGACCCGCTCGCTCGGGGCGACGGAGCACGGACCCGCTCGCTCTGAATGACCTGGCGGGCAAAGCGTCAGCAGTGAGTGAACGATTCGCACAGAAGAACGTAGCGCGGTTCCGCTATCGACTGAAAGGCATTCGGCAAGTGGCTTAAGCACTCATGCAAGTACTCCAATTAAATGGTAGATACGGAACTGTTGGCCAGGCTGTCGCTGAATATCATCTGGGTTCCCTTTAACGTTAAAGCCAGTCTTCAAAACGCACGCAGTAGTTCATGAAATGAAATCATCATCGCAGCATTTGAAAGCCTTTATTCCTGAGCAGGGGTCAGCTTTTTGGAGGCTCCAATCATGGTACCCTTTATTGTGGCAATGTTTTTTTACGGCCAGATGCCCTTCATGACGCCAACCATTTAGTCGCCTTCGACCCTGCAGGGATAATTACCAGTATATTGGTGCTCATTTCGCCGACCCTCGGAAGGATGACAGGCTGAGTCAACCCCCCTGATGCTAGCTCAGCGGCCAGCGGGGATTGAACTCAGGACCCCGGGGATCCCAAACCACCGCCTTCACCACTAAGCCACACCAGGCTCATAGTTAATGAAATGAATTCGTTCAAATAATGACTTTATCCACAAATGAGATGCAGCAAAATGCAGAACAACCCTGGAGACATTGCAAAGTTCAATCGCCCATGAAATAAATGTTGCAGATAATCCACCATCTTGTCTGCTCCTCTCTGCACGCATCACATGGTACATCGGTTCTGGGTCCACGCAAATATTATAACATTTTTTAAAAACGTCTTATTTTTAATTTTTTTTAATTTTTATTTTTTACCAGATTTGCTTTGATTTCCACGGAGGTTTCCTCACAAAACCTCCGAAAATATACACAGATCTGGCAGACGCTATGGATAGGCAGTCCCTCTGGGGGACAGGGTGCAAGGTCTAGCAGTGAATGCATTAAATCGCATAGCTCAATGAAGCTAGTTAATTTTGGCACGTTCCTCAATATTTTGTTCCCTCAATATAATTCTCCAAACAGAAGAAAAAGATAAGTTTAATGCTTTGGAAATTTCACATTTTCTTGCATATCTATGGAGAAGGAAGGAATTTAGCCTAGCTTGCTAAAAGTCAATAGGTATATCGGCTGAGTTATAAAGACTCAATATTTCTTTAAATTATCAGATTTCACAACAGATTTCGACACTTATTTGGTCCGGACGATATCTATTCCTCAAAACCAAAATAATATTTCACTAATATACCTTAATTAGTCCGTGAGAGTAGATCGTGGAAAATCGTATCATATAATGCATGAAATCACTTCCAGCTCCTAATATGAAAACTATAATACTTACAAAAGTGATGTACACAAGAATTCATAGATATGATGAACAGGCATTCAATTATAAGAGTGACGAAAGTGAAAAAGAAAACTTTTTATCGTTAACAAATCATTGCGGCCTGTTCCAAGTCAAGGCATGGTTGAGTAGGCTAAAAACATGGCAGCTTCAGACCTCAGCAAGGTTACCCAGGAAATGCCTTAAGACCCCAGAGAGCGAGGTGGCTGAGGATTGCCTGATGAAGGATAAAATTAAATAAGGCTGATAATTATCTTCAAAGGGGGTGTTTAATTAACCCAAACATCCAATTTTCACTCTTGCACTTCCTTGGAGTTTTCTTCGTATGCATGCAACATTTCAAGCTGCAAGGTTTTATAGTTTTGGAGTTGTGGAAGAGACGCACTGACACACATTGACATTTATTGGTAGCGAACGCAGTGAGCTTCATACTTAACGCATGCACACGAGAGAATAGGAAACAACAACAACAACACAATACCCTGGCAATTGTGAATCCGTGTTGTTGGCTATGACCCTTTTGCTTCTGTTTTTTTTTTTTTGTTGTTTGTTTCTGGTTTTTTGGGTTTCCGGTTTTTGTCATGGGGAATGATGCATGCCGGGAGATAAAGGCATCGTCGGAGACATGAAAGATCCAAATAATATCAGACATGGTTTATATTTCCTCCACTGATTTTAATAGATATCTCCCGCATCATCAAAAAATAATTTTTAATCGTGATTTACGTTATTCGATCGCTGATCCCGAATCCAGGCCGAAGTAACTGGAAATTGCGTATACAGTTGTGAACAAGTTATAGGTAAAGTCGGAAGTGAATGCAAGAAGAATACCACATTCGCTTCTAGTATTTATTTTTTTAGATGAGATCCTGTTCTAGGCAGTGTAGTTGACGTTGTGAAAGTATTGTTGAGGTAATATATATATTTTTAGATGAGATCCTGTTCTAGGCGGTGTAGTTGTCGTTGTGAAGGTAATGTTGAGGATTTTTTTTTCAGATGAGATCCTGTTCTCGGCAGTGTAGTTGTTGTTGTGAAGGTAATGTTAAGGTAATATTTATATTTTCATCGCAAAAAGACTTTAATTTGATATATTTAAGAAGCGAATGTAAGAAGAATTCTATGTTCGCTTCTAGGCTTTGCCTATTCCATATTATAGATAAGTGTAAGTGTATTTCCTTAGTGAAATGAGTGTTAGTTGCTGGCCAAAAATATCAAACATCCAGTGTTTAAACCTTGGATGTATGATGTTTTTGTTTTTTGGAACATATTTACTTTGATTAATTAGGCATGGATATAAAAAATAATTAAAAATATATTTCGTATTCGATCCTGTGTGTCAATCGTGTGGGAAAGTACTCAAACTGTACCATTTGGCATACATCGAGTTCTGCGAGCCATTTTGAAAATGTTATAAATTTCGTGAAATAATGTTGATATTTCTTGGATCCATTGAAAAAAATATTTTGAAATACAAACCCTGAAAGATTGATGTTTTTGTCCTGTATGCAACACCTGTGTCGCTCAGGAAGCTCAATATAGGAGACAAAGTTGAGAAGAGCATTAATCTCGAGGGGGCATGAAAATGGACAACTGCTTCAAATGGGCTCTCTGCACCAATCACAAGAATGCCTTTACACAGACACAGACAAAAAAAAAAAATCTGTACAGTGAATTAGGAATGCTTCCACCGAAAAAAAGCACATTGTAATTATTCATTTACATTGATTGAGGAATTAAAATGGGAGCAACCTCACCCAAGATGCAACATCAGAAAGAGAAAGAGTCAGTGTCGGTGTTTGTGTCAGTGCATTACCAAAAGGGTGGTGTGCAATGGTAAAATGGATTTTCACAAGTTCATATCAAAACCAGCTTTGGGTTGTGATTCTTCAATTGAGAAATTAATTTTAATGCAATAAACAGAGAAAAAAACAAACAAACAGAAAGCGACAAATGTGAACAAGCACACTTTTTTTTATACCTAACACTTTGGTCTTTGGTATAAAGTAATCAATGATCTCTCTCACTCAAAAATCCCTTTTATTGCTTTGCTGATTACTCCACCTTTTGTCGTGACATCCCTCATCCTTCAGATAAACAAGCAGCAGTCTCCCTTTCTTCAGACCATGACAAAATCACAAACTGGTCAAACACTTGGAATATGTCTTTTAATTCTGAAAAATCTCACATATCCACTTTCTCAGAGAGAGAGAGGGGGGGGGAGAGAGAGAGAGAGGGGAGAATTCCCTTTTAGCCACAGCATGTCATAAGCTGCCTGACAGATTTTTCCCTCGAGCATATGGAACGCGGATTTAAATTAAAGCCATTTCGGACAAATCGATTTGCTCTAAAGGTGACTGAATCTATTTCAGTGCAAAGAGCTTCATTTGTTTCAAAATCGGATGATTTATGAGCTGGTTGGTGGCAGTGGAGGGGCAGCCACACTATTCGTTCTCCCTCTTCCTGACCACTGTTTTGGACGCAAATGTAACGATCTCATCATTCCGACACCCTTCCCCCATCTATTCCTTCTGAGCATCTTTTGACCATCTCCTTAATTTCTGCAATTTGTTTTTCCTTTATATTTTTCCATAACTCATGAGTTGCCTGCAAATCTCGTCAAGCAAGAATGACTGCAGTCTTTCCATTTACCTGCATCTTTGTAGTGCTCTCATAACAAAGGCTTTAACCAGGAAGCTGCTGACTGAGGATTCCTTGAAGATGAGAAAAAGAAGCAAGAATAATATGCTAATCTGTTTTCATATCAGCATTTTATAATGTATGGCATTCACTTAAACTCGAGTCTGACTCGATTTTCTGTTTTGTGACCTTGTGAAATGCAATTCGATGTTGAACACTCTCCATTGCCAGCCCGTCCCCTGCACAGAGGGAAAAAACATGTAAAAGTATAAGTGGAAGGAGTGCTTAAAAAAACACAACAGCGCTGAAGCCGCCAAAAACAATGTGTTATAAAAGATATTTAGTTTTCTGGCTTGTCCACTTCATTGCACATCATGATTGAGACTCATGTCTTTAATTTATACAAGATGTTTCCTTAGCCTGGATTGCACATTATATACTATATATATATATATATATATATATATATATATATATATATATATATATATATATATATATATATATATATATATATATATATATATATATATATATATGTATATGTATATGTATATATATATATATATGTTGGATTTGCTATATATGCTAGATATCCCTTATTGTCAGGTTTTCCGTCTGTCTGTCTGTGTGTATGTGTGTCTGCAACTCGAGGCTCCACAGCACGAACCAGCAGACTGATTTTGATGAAACTTTGCCAACATGTGGAATATATACTGGGAATGTGCGCGTTTGAATTTCGTTGCCTTGCAACCACCCGTTGCTGTGGAGCGGCCGAAAAACCGCGTACAGTATTTTCAATACTTGTCCTTCAGTTTTGAATGTAGAGACACAAGACTTCGGAATTAAACACTTCGAGATATTTAGAAAATTTTCCTTGAGCCGATTTTTGATTGAGGTTTTATTTTTCAAATGGTAGTCCTTCAAAAATCGGGTGTCTATTCACCGTCATTTTTAATGAGGGACTTGGGAAAGTGGGCGGAGCTTAGGGAAAGTTGACATGGTTGATGAAAAGTGGGAGTGGTGTAGGAAAGTGGGCGTGGCTTATGAAAAATATTGTGTGGCTCAGGAGGTGTGGTCAAACAAGAGCATTGAGAGAAGTTTATTGGGTTTTCCGTGTGTGTGTGTGTGTGTGTGTGTGTGTGTGTGTGTGTGTGTGTGTGTGTGTGTGTGTGTGTGTGTGTGTGTCTGCATCGCGAGGCTCGACAGCACAAACCAGCAAACCGATTATTTTTCAAATGGTAGTCCTTCATAATTAGGGTGTCTATTTACCATAATTTTTTTATGAGTAGTGCCAGTTGGCAAAATACGCAATAGGAAAAATCTTGCCAGGCAGAGGAACAATTGTATGTGAACCAATACGTCTTGGCAATGAATCTTCATCGGTGGATCAGTCGGAATGAAAAGCATCGTATCCAGCACTTTGATCCTCGCGAATCCCTCGTCGCCTACTGGCTTGTACATATATTGTTGCGAATTCTCGCCCGCCGGCGTGCAAATGACCGCGTCTAACCAATAGCGGCCGTACGCCCACCGGACGAACAATTCAGTCGTGGCTTTCCGGATCAATGCCGAAAACCAGCCACGGGTGTGTTGTTAACCACACCACAACCTTGGCCGCACTCTACCAGCGCTACAGGGTCCGATCGCCAAATCTTCGATTTACCTAATTATTCGCGCGGGTAGATTAACGAGAGATTGTACCTCAACGGGACCGCTTGGAAACGAGTCGCTTAAGCAGCTCGCTTCCTTTTGGGATAACCGAGCGGTGTATTATCGCGCAGTCCCGTTGGACCCGATCACTTTAGCGGCTATTTAAAAACCAACTATATTCCGAGGGCAAGATGGCAGTTCAATTGGGGAAAGAGGACATAACGAACGGGTTAACATTTGAACAAGCACATTTATTACACACGTATGCAGTTCGGTATTCATGCAAGAAAAGCACGTATTCAAGCATGCACATATGCAATTATACAGCCAACAAAAACAATGCAAAGGAACTACTACCGTTTATTTATTCTTCAGTCACTTACACACAGTTCTACTTATCGGACTTGGCGCCACAACTTTCATACAAAGAAAAGCAGGGAAAAACCCTCTCAAAGACAAGGGGGTAGACTGGACCTCTCGGGGTCTTTATGACATGGAGCTTTGAAGAGCGAAGGAGCTCCAAGAGGACGCGCAGGTTACCTTGTCCTCGCTGGGGCATCCCGCGACGTTCCGTCCCCACGGCAGCTAGCGTAACCGTGGCTCGGCCGCAGCCTGGTGATTCGGGCCCCAGCCGGCAACGCCTGAGAGGAACGAATGGGTCTTTGCTCTTTCTGAGTTGATGCTCTCTTTAAGAACCCGACCGTCCCTCAGCGATGCTCGGACTGTTCCGAAGCCCGATCACCTCAGACCGTTCGGTGCTGGTTGGCGTGCTCTCCCCGGCTCTCTCCACGTCTTGCACACGAACACGCAGCTCTGCGCGGCACAGCAGGCTTGGCCGTGCTCCCAGCTCGCGTCTCTTCCGCTCTCCTCGGCTTCTCCACCGACTGCAGGTTCCAGTCTCCAGGCACTCCGAACCCCGACAGACACTCCACCAACTGACCGCGCTTGGGCTCCGCTTATATGGGGTCCATGAGGCGAAATCCGATCTCCGCACTCTCACCTCTGACCTCCACTGGCTCTGCCCCTCTCGCTCTCTTGATATGAATTCTGAGGCGAGCTTGCACAGAGCGGACGTGCGCGAAGACTGCTACCCTGCGCGGTGAGCGGACGTGCGCGAAATCACCGACTTGCGCGGCGAGGAAACCCCCGCATCTGGCTGCAGCACCGCCGTTCAATGCGGACTCGCCGTGGCTGGTCCAAAGTTGGCGTCACTTCGGAAATGAAGGTGAGGCGACGTTGTTCGTGTTGATTTATCGGGGAAGATGTGGTTAAGGAGATGGTGAGATGTCATTGTTGTGAAGGCGGTTGTGGAGAGGGTGGTGGGTGGTTGGCATAGTGGAGAGGGTGGTGGGTGGTTGGCATAGTGGAGAAGGTGGTTGGTGGTTGGCGTGGTGGAGAAGGTGGTTGGTGGTTGGCGTGGTGGAGAAGGTGGTTGGTGGTTGGCATGGTGGAGGTGGTTGGTGGTTGGCATGGTGGAGAAGGTGGTTGGTGGTTGGCATGGTGGAGAAGGTGGTTGGCGTGGTGGAGAAGGTGGTTGGTGGTTCGCGTGGTGGAGAAGGTGGTTGATGGTTGGCGTGGCGGAGAGGGTGGTTGGTGTTTGGCATTGTGGTTGGTCCAAAATAACGATAGTAAAAGAAATACGGCTACCTCAAAGATCACAGCCCTGACCACACGATTAAACCCCATGAGACAATGGTGGGGAAATCTATCTGAACACAGACTTATCTGCATAACTGATCGAAGGACCTCTATGGTGCTCTGCGAATTTCCACAGGCATAACACCACCCCCTCCCCTTTTTACAGACTCGTCCCGCGTCATCGAATTTTCGTGTGCCATCATGTGTAAGTTTCCCCGAGTACATTTTCTCTTCGGATCCCTGAGTGCGACATTTAGTGTATTCGTGTCCCAAAAATGAATAACCTATGGGCTGAGTAACTAACTAAACAAACCCACTCACGCAGACGACTTAAATAAATTGCCGGCGCTAAGACACACATGCAGGGGGAAGCAACTCATTTACAATGTACCTTAACCTTAACCTTAACCTTAACTTATACATTTACATAAAACCATTGGCCAGGACTGATGGACTCTTTGGGGAAAAAGGGCACATTGCAATGTCAGCGGTATTTTGAGGGTGAGCGCCCCCGCAGCTGAAGGTCGGATGTCTTCGGGGCCTGTTCAAAAGGCCCCGTTGTCTGTCACAAAACCTTTTTATGTCTTCAGCTTGCTGAAGGCAACTCACCCTAACCCGGCGGCTATGCGCTATCCCACAGGCCATTCTTCAAGCAGGGAGCCAGGCTGCTCACACGCAGTCTCTGGCTCATGAAACAATTGCAGGTTTGAACACAAGCCGCACACGGGCTGCACCAACGCAGCCCCCGTGTGCGGCTGCCTGCAGGGCAGTCCCTGCAGAACTCTGAATGGGCAAACAAAATTGAGCGGTGCACGGGCTGCTCAATGCAGTCCCGTGGTGCGGCTGCCTACAGGACAGTCCCTGCAGCTTGCGCGATGATCCTGGCGCACATGGTGAGGGATGGATGGATGGGGAAAATGCAACAAAAGGGCGAGCAGGCATGGGGTCAAGGCAAAGGCAGGCAGACAAGGCATGGCAAAGCGGCACAGGCCGTTGTAGCAAAAACAGACCGGCAGGTGAAGCTGACTGGCACAGGCCTTGTAGTAAAACAGGCCGGCAGGTGAAGCTGACCGGCACAGGCCTTGCAGCAAAAATAGGCCGGCAGGTGAAGCTGACCGGCCTGTTGTCTCGTCCTGCAGGTGTGTGGAAGAAGTGCGGTGGTGCTGGCCACTCGGAAGGCGGACTCGGACCTACCCTACTGTCTCCCTCCCAACCTATCGCCTTTGCCTGTCTCTGTCCATACCCACCCCCTTTGTTTGCAAAACAAATTTAGCCGCAACTTATTTTTTTGTTTTATTTCATTTTTATTTCCCCTTCTATAAATCGTCTCCCTAGCCCCCTTTATTGTCTCTGTCCGGCTAACCTATCATGTCACCTCACCTACTCCCAACCCCTACGTTCCCTTCCTGGAGGGGAACAAGGGAGAGCTAGTGTCCTGTGTCGAGGCCCAATGAAGCCTCAGAATGGCCTCCCCAGATCTCAGCGATCTATTTTACCACGGTGAGTCCAGCGGCCCACAACGAGAGCGAAGGGATGGATGGTGCGAAGGGATTAGATACACTTCTCTATCTACCCTCACATCATTAACCTTAAACTACCCCGGGGCTTTCCAAAAGCACCTCTCGCTTAAACTGCTGGTTCAATAAACCAAGATTCCCGTCGCCTGTGTTGGTGTCCTCAATTTTTGGGCCTCGCCCTCGAATTTCCCCTCGTGCCCTTGCACAGTCTCTTGGCTGGGATGCGTGGCTCCCTTGGCAGGAACTACCCTCTGCCGATTCTCCAACGGTGGCACCCCCGGGCCCTGCAACTGCCTCCAAGCCTACCAAGCTCCCTAAACACTGGGGAGTGCCCTCCATGGCTACTCCCCTGAAATGCTCACGTGGCAGGCTGGCGCCCCGGGCTCCTTCCCCGGGTGCCGTGCCCAATGCACTGCCCATGCGTGCCCACCCGTGCCCACTACGCTATCCCGGCCCCCCCATGGACCCTTGGCCTACCGCGGCTGACTAGTCCGATGCCCGGGGTACCCACTAAGCGATACTCACCATTCGCAGCCACGCTCCCAGCCTGTCAACAGGGCTCCTGCACCCCTCCAAATGGGTTTCGAGCCTACGTTCCCACCAACAGCAAAACGACCTCCATTTTGTCAATTTGACTAACCCACAAACTCACTTTACACTGACCCCGGGGTCCCTTGGGTAGGAGTCACTCCTCCCTCCAATAACTCATCGCACTATGCATACCACAATCACTCCATTCACTCAGGTTTGTGGCCCTCACTCACTCACCAAGTACATTTTCCATTCTCTTTTCACTCCATCGCTGATCACTGCCATTCTTCTTCACTAAATCCCTTAACTAACTCGTGCTCCCTCGTCATCCCTTAAACTAGGAGCACATCCTTTTAACTCTACGTAGCTAAGCTACGTCCCCACTACACATTAAATGTCCGTCTCTGTCCTCAAAATAATCATTTCCCTTATCCCATCCTGAATCTCAACTAAAATCCCTCTAACTAATCCATTCCACAGGCTCTATGAGGACTTATCCCTGCCCCATGGAGCCGGTCTAACTAAGCTAACCCATCCCCCTAACTGGTGGTGTCCTGTGCCTGGGGTAGGGGGTCTTCCACCCCTTGCCCAGGGAATCCTGTTCACCCGAAGTGAGTCTTGCTTTTTTTTTTAATGCATGCACCAGCGCGGCAACTCGCAACCTGCGCTCTTTCCCCGTGACGTCATGGCAGCTGTTCGCGCACGTCGTCCCTCCTCGGACGGTACCATCCGGCAGGGATTTCCCTTCTGCCGCATTCCAACCATGCAGCCACAACGTCACCCTGCGCATTAAAAGCAAGCCTCGCGTTTCGAGTGGTTACCCACACGAACACTTGTGCTCCACTCGTCGGAGCCCTATAAACACGCTCGTGTGGAGAACCCATCCGGTCCAAATTCATTATCCAGCCTACCTTCTCTCCGTCTGCGGGGTCGGCTCGAATCCACCGCGGTGTTTCCGGACCGGGCTTCACTCGCGTAGCCGCACACGCGGCGGCCTCGTGCGTCGCACAGCACGGACCCCGTGCGCGCTGCCGTGCAAACCCGGCACGATCCCCAAAATAGCTATGGCCGCTACTCGGCCTTTGTCCACCGTCAGGCACCATCGTCGTCGTACTCTTACGCACACATTCTCCCGTGCTACGATGCTCACACACCTCACCATGACACTCGGACATGCGGTTGCGTGTTCCCGCATGCCAACCGCCATCTCTCTCACATACAGCTCTCTCACACACACTGTTCCTTTCACGCATGCCGTTTCACTCGCACACGCTGCTTCATCCACACACAGCGTGCTGGAAAGCACGCATTTTGGCACACTCGCAACCACGCACACCATATTACTCACACGCGGTCCCTTTCACACAACGCCTTTCACCCACGCTATGCACGCTTTTCAGCGCACATTTCGCCACACTCGTGAACACACACCGGGACATTCACAATGGGGAATCGCGTCACCACAAGGGCGCCCGGGGCCTTCATACCCCCAAGCTCCGTGTGCACCCGTCAACAGCACTCATCCCCTCTACCTCGCAAAGCTCGACCGGACCCACCTGGTCGAGATCCACTTCAAGGGGGAATATTCCCTCCCCTCGTTCCATAAGGAGGCTATCCGGCTGGTTGCACCGGGTCACGACACATTCCCCGAGCTCCCCTCATTGTCCTCCACTTCCTCCGTGTGTGTGTGTGTGTGTGTGTGTGTGTGTGTGTGTGTGTGTGTGTGTGTGTGTGTGTGTGTGTGTGTGTGTGTGTGTGTGCTCGTCTTTCACCCCGTCTTTATCGTGTAGTCTCTCCTCTACCGTTTCCATCTCCCGCGTCTCTATACATTTTATTTCTGTTGTCTCTTCGTGTCTATTAGTTTCTTCCTGGATCTTCGTCTCTGTTTCCTCCTACGTTCTATTTAATTCAGTCTCGACTCGATCTATCTCCCGTGTCTCTGGCAATACTTCCTTTTCCTTCGTCGTTTCTGTTATTTTCCTCGTCTCCATTTTTATTTGTGTTTCCTTTATCAGGGTTTGCCCTAATTGTTGCTTCATCCAACGAGTGGTGTCAATCAACTCCTGCACCACTAACATTACTCCTTGTGTTGCCACCACACATCCCACCTTATTGTGCTGTTCTACTTCCTGGCTCCTTTTGAGGCGTTCTTCCTCTCTGAGCCCCCTTAGCTGTTCGTTATCTTTCCAGAATTTTTCCATCTCTGTGGACTCAAATTTTGCTCTCTCCTTGAGTTGGTTAACTTCAACCTCGTTTTCTTTGTGTTTTCTATCCCACTGTCTCTCTTGTTCTTCCTTCTCCAATCTCAATGTTTCCCTTACTTGGTTGATCTCCCTTTCCTGTTTCATTCGTTCTTCTTTCTGTTTCTTATTCCACTGTCTCTCTTGTTCCTCATTCTCCAATCTCGCTGTTTCCTTCATTTTGTTGATTTCATTTTCCTGTTTCATTCCTTGTTCTTTCACTATCTCCTCGTACTCCAACCTTCTCCTCCGCTCTCCTCAGCTTCTCCACCGACTGCAGCCTTCCGGCTCCAGGCGCTCCGAACCCCGACAGACACCCCACCGACTGACCGCGCTTGGCGCTCCGCTTATATGGGGTCCGTGAGGCAAGATCTGATCTCCACACTCACCTCTGACCTCCACTGGCTCTGCCCCTCTCGCTCTCTTGATCCGAATTCCGAGGCGAAGCTTGCACAGAGCGGACGTGCGCGAAGACAGCTACCCTGCACCGTGAGCGGACGTGTGCGAAATCACTGACTTGCGCGGCGAGGAAACCCCCGCGTCTGCCTGCAGCACCGCCGTTCAATGCGGACTCGCCCTGGCTGGCGCAAAGATGGCGTCGCTTCAGAAATGAAGGTGAGGCGACGTTGTTCATGTTGATTTATCGGGGGAGATGTGGTTTAGGAGATGGTGAGATGTCGTTGTTCTGAAGGCGGTTGTGGAGAGGGTGGTGGGTGGGTGGTTGGCATAGTGGAGAAGGTGGTTGGTGGTTGGTGTGGTGGAGAAGGTGGTTGGTGGTTGGCGTTGCGGAGAGGGTGGTTGGTGGTTGGTGTTGTGATTGGTCCAAAATTACGATAGTAAAAGAAAAACGGCTACCTCAAAGATCACAGCCCGGGTGACATGAATAAATCCCTTTAGACAATGGTGGTGAAATCTATCTGAACACAGACTTATCGGCATACCTGGTCGAAGGACCTATATGGTGCTCTGTGAATTTCCATAGCCGTAACAATATGTATGTACAGTGGGGAGAACAAGAATTTGATACACTACCGATTTTGCAGGTTTTCCCACTTACAAAGCACGTCGAGGTCTGTAATTTTTATCATAGGTACACTTCAACTGTGAAAGACGGAATCTAAAGCAAAATTCCTGAAAATCACATCGTATGATTTTTAAATAATTAATTTGCATTTTATTGCATGAAATAAGTATTTTATCACTTACCAACCAGTAAGAATTCTGACTCTCACAGACCTGTTAGTTTTGTCTTTAAGAAGCCCTCCCATTCTCCACTCATTACCTGTATTAACTGCACCTGTTTGAACTCGTTATCTGCATAAAAGAAAGCTGTACACATTTAGTCAATCAGACTCTAACCTCTCCACAATGGGCAAGACCAGAGAGCTGTCTCAGGACATCAGGGACAAAATTGCAGACTTGCACAAGGCTGGGATGGGCTACAGGACAATTGACAAGCAGCTTGGTGAGAAGGCAACAACTGTTGGTGCAATTATTAGAAAATGGAAGAAGTTCAAGATATCAGTCAATCTCCCTTGGACTGGGGCTCCATGCAAGATCTCACCTCGATGCACTACCAATCAAGCTAGACCCTGCAAGACTTGACGAAGGTGATGGGATGGAGGAAACCTTGAGACAAAACAAGGCACAATATCATGAGATTTGCAGGCTTCTATTTAACAACACAAAGTTACACAGGGTTTTTTATTTTTTTTTTTGTATACCTTGGTCGAGGCTCGTATGAGAGCTAACACACAACTCACAGCAAGGAGGCATGAGACAAGAGGGGCGGGAGTGGAAGGGACAAAACAGTGGGGAACAGACACATTAGGTGAACTGTGGAAGGGAGAGGGATGGGGATGGGACAGGGAACATGGAACATGGCGAAGAGAAGATGGACATTTCAGGGACTTTCAGGAAGGAAAGCAGGAGAAATTAAGGAAGTGGGCTTGGGTAGATTATCGGGGGTAGAAAAGATCGAGGATTTGTATGGGGGAAGATAAGAGGTGGTGGTGAACAGCTGTTTTGAAAGCCTGCAGGGAAGAATGGGAAAGAATAGAGTGAGGAAGTTTACTCCAAAGGCGGGAAAAAAGAGGAATGAAAGAGTGAAGATGAGCAGTGATTCGTGATTTTGGTAGTTTTACCAGAAGGGGGTTGTTGGCGGACCTTGAGCGCCCTGTGGAAATGTGGTGGGGACAAATCGCAGAGAGAGCAGGGGGGGGGGCAAGGCTGGAGAGGAGTCGGTAGAAGACAGAAAGACCACCGACCAACCTGCGGTGATTGAGTGAGAGGCCCAAAGACTCAGCTTCATTGCGGGAGATGCCGATGATCTTAAATGCCCTGGTTTCGACAGCGTGAAGCCGAGAAAGGTGGGAGGCAGGAGCACCAGCCCAGAGGGGAGAGCTGACAAAAGATCAATCCCTGCAGGTGCTAGTGATGAGGGCAGTAGAAGTAAGATCCCACGAAAGGTCCAATAAGCTAAAACACAAGAATGTTTTCTTTGTGAAACCCAAGGGGTTGGCTTGTATAGAGAAGCAATGACAATGAAATTGAATAAGAGAATAAACAAATGTGCAAAAACACTCGGTGATGGAAAACTCTTTGCCAAACTGAGTGTAGGAGATGTCGTAGCACAAGAACTGAAATATCACCCTGCCTGCTTGGTGGCACTGTATAACCGAGAACGAGACTACCTGAAGGCGCAGGAGCAAGAGAAAGCACAGGAGCACTGCAAGGAAGCATATCCACTTGCTTTCTCCGAACTGGTCACCCAAATTAGTGAGATGAAAACTGCCAGTGATAGTACAGATCCACCCGTTTTCCGGCTTGCTGATATGACAATGCTTTACAAGCAGAGGCTGGAGCAGCTTGGTGTTGAATCGCCTGATGTTCGTCCTACTCGACTTAAGGACCAGCTGCTTTTTCACATCCCCAAGCTGCAAGCTCATCGCCAAGGACGAGATGTTCTGCTGGCTTTTGAGAATGATGTAGGCTCAATCCTCACACAAGTGTCCAAGTACGGTGAAGCGATCCATCTAGCAAAAGCTGCTGGGATAATAAGACGAGACATGCTCCATCAAAAGTCTCATTTCAGCAGCACGTTTCACGACACAGACCTAGAACAGGCTGCACCACCATCATTTCTGCAATTTGTATGAATGGTCGAACATGGCGCAGACATCAAGTCCCAACTCCAGCATGGAGCATCGAAATCTGACCTTTCTATATCACAGCTCCTGCAGTACAACTGCTTTGCCAAGTACAAGGAAGGAACGGATGTCCACAGGCATTCCAAGGACCGTGAGACACCTTTTGCAGTCAACGTTGGTCTGTATGTGTTTGCCAAGACGAGGAAGAGACAACTCATTGACATGCTCCATGAGAATGGGCTCAGCATATCATACGACAGAGTCCTAGAAGTCTCAGCCCAGTTAGGAGAAGCAGTTGTTGCACGGTATGTGGAAGATGGAGTCATCTGTCCCCCAGTCTTGAGAAAGCAGTTGTTCACAACTGCAGCAGTGGACAACATAGATCATAATCTGAATGCGACCACAGCTCAAACATCCTTCCATGGCACAAGTGTGTCCATTTTCCAACATCCAAGCACTGAAAATGCTGACTATGAATGTGAGCTGCTCAAACTGGAGTCAGAAATGATAGTGAAGAATGTTCCAGAGCTTCCAGAAGCATTCACCAATGTTCGAACAGCAGACATTACGAAAAATCCCAATCCTCCTCCAGTAGCAAGCCAGTCCTTCCCAGCACCCGAGTCAATCTGGTCACACTTGAAAGAAGAATGTTCTTGGTTGGAGGAAGTGTTCTTCACTGAGGATGTGGCTGATGCAGTCTGCATCACATGGTCAGCCCACCATGAAACACAGAAAAGGAGCCATCCATTTGAAGTGAGCATTTCAGGAATTATGCCTCTGTTGAGAGACCAGGCTCACTCTGTTGCACTCTGGGCAAGGAATCAGAAGAAGAGTGACAGGAACCAGTAAGACCCCAAGTAACTGGAGAAGCTTTCTTCGAGATGACAGCAACAAAACTGAGCTGTTTCACTTCCTTGCGGAAAAGATGTGTGAAGCACAGACGACAAGCACAGTCATTGTCACAAATGGAGAAGATGCCATTAGCAACACAAGGAAGTCACTGGATGCTGTGTCTCCATGTTGTCATGAAGAAGCTGACACTCGAATATTTGTACACACCAGGGATGCAACGACGGATGGTAGCAAGTCCATTATCATTAAGGCTCATGACACGAACGTACTAGTCATAGCAATATCTGTACTGCCATCCTTACAGGAACTAGGTCTTGAGAACATGTGGATTGCCTTTGGCCAAGGAGCCAAGGTACGATGGATTCCAGTCCATGAGGTAGTTTCTGCAATCGGTCCTGAGAAAGCTAGAGGGATCCCATACTTCCATGCATTCACTGGATGTGACGTCGTGTCTGCCTTCCGCGGTAAAGGGAAGAAAACTGCATGGCAGACTTGGAACGTCTTTGATGATGTTTCTGAAACATTCACCAATCTCAGCCAGCATCCAACATCGATTCGTGATCTTGACCTGCAGAGGCTGGAGAGATTTGTTGTCCTCATGTATGACAGATCAAGCGCAGCCACTGGTGTGGACGGAGCAAGACTGGATCTCTTTGCCCGCAAGCAGAGGCCGTACAACTCAATTTCACCAACACAGGCAGCCGTCAGAGAACATGCAAAGCATGCGGCCTATCAGGCTGGGATCATCTGGGGCCAGGCAACCATCTCCAGTCCAGACACGAGAAATCCCGCTGAATGGGGATGGACACAGAAAGGAGAGACGTGGCAGATATGTTGGACAACACTACCCCCTATTGCAGCCAGCTGTCAGGAACTGACCAAGTGTTCCTGTAAGAAAGGTTGCAACCAGAGATGCAGGTGCTTTCAGTCAGGGCTCCCCTGCACAGCACTCTGCAGCTGCATATGTGGACAGTCGTAGCTGGAGGAACATTCGCATGGTATGCATAACTTTGAACATTTACTAGCCAGGGCCCGGTTTCAGAAAGACCTTAGCTTCATATGACAATCATTAAAGTGGTGCGAAATCAGAAAAAGTGTGTATCAGGGGGCTTTAAAAACAGGAAAATCCACTCCAGCAGGCTTGAAAACATAGGAATCCACACCGAGATCATGCAAATCGGACAACTACAAATACTTCTAAGCAAAAAGTCAACTTCGGCAAGATGGCCGCCATCTTGGATTTTCAAATGGCCAATCAGGCAGATTTGATTAGAATCCCCTGGAGAACAAATGTACCAAATTTGATGCTTGTATCATCATTTGCACGATTCCTCTCAAAAATTGCTGTTATCTGCCCCACTAAAAGAAAAAGGGTCCAATGATCCCTAATGCAGATATGGCTGCCCAAACTGTCACTCCACTCCAGGTAAATTTACCTCCTTCTCAACTGTCACTCGGGTTATTCGCAGCCCAGTAGACACAATTGTGTCTGTTAATTGTGCCATTAAGCTTAAAACATGCCTCATCTGACCACCAAAATCAAAAATAAATAGATTATGAAAATTAATTATATGCAAGACAATTATTAACAACATGACTTCCCAGAAAGAATCTGACAGCCGGAAAAACAGAAATCGGGTGCTACTTTTGACTCGCCCTGTATGTATATGTATATGTACATGTGTGTATATATATATATATATATATATATATATATATATATATATA
>BROF01004932.1:0-7500 GCA_024346535.1 Eptatretus burgeri | reverse complement strand
GTGTACGGATTCGCATCTTCCATTCATGTTCTTCTAGGACAACCTTGTACGTGGCTTGATTCATGAGGCCTTCACAAAGACAAATCTGCCCGATTCCAGCCTTGCTGAAGCACCCCAGATCATCACCGATCCTCCACCAAATTTCACAGTGGATGCGAGACACTGTGGCTTGTAGGCTTCTTCAGGTCTCCGTCAAACCATTAGATGACCAGGTGTTGGGCAAAGCTGAAAATTGGACTCATCAGAGAAGATGACCTCACGCCAGTCCTCTACGGTCCAATCCTTATGGTCTTTTGCAAACCTCAGCCTGGCTTTTCTTTGCTTCTCATTGATGAAGGGCTTTTTTTTTTCTAGCTTTGCATGACTTCAGCCCTGCCCCAAGGAACCTGTTTTGAACTGTCCTTGCCATGCACTTCACCCCAGCTGCCGTTTGCCATTCTTTTTGTAGGTCACTTGATGTCATCCTGTTGTTGAGTGACATTCGAATGAGTTGGCAGTTATCCCAGTCAGTGGAAAGTCGTTTTCACCCTCTGCCAGTCTGTAGCTTTGTTGTCCCCAATGTCTGCTGCTTGACCTTGTTCTAATGAACCGCCGTCTTTGAAATATTAAGGATGGAAGCAATGTGACGCTCACTGTAAGTAAAGCCAGAATGGAACCCTTCTTTTCCTCACTCAAAACTTTTCTTTTCAACTCTTTTGGCATGGTCCAAAGTTATTTTTTTGATTCCAATTACTTTTGAGGTCCGACAAGCAATGTTTTTGCCATCCAGCTGGTCCTATTGCAAGAGGATAGTGTTGACTACAGCAGTGGTTTTTATACTTTTCCTTGTTAAATAAGATTCGGTTCAGGTGAGCACCTAATCAGTACCTCACTAAGTAGAATGAGGTGTGCCTATGTTGGAATTCAACAGACACTGGAATGGAATGGCTGCCATACATGTGGAGATGCTGATTTAAATCTTTTTTGGAGTGGTCTCTTATTTTTTTTTCAGAGCTGTGTGTGTATATGTATGTATATATATGTATATATATATATATATATATATATATATATGTGTATATACATATATATATACATATATATATATATATTATTGTTGTGGATCTCCACCACTCCGGCATGCAGGCGACCGCTTTTAGCTAATTTGTGGCTGCACGTGCCCACTGACCATGGTAATCCAGTCGTAGCTTCCGGATCAACGCCAAAATCCAGCTACGGGTGTGTTTTTAACCACACCGTAGATCAGCCAACTTTTCGGTTCACGCGCTACGGGGTTGATCGCCGAATTGTCGATGTACCTAATTATTCGCGCAGACAGAAATGCCAGGGATTTACACCTCAATGGAGCCTGCATGAAAACGAGCCGCTTTTAAGCAGCTCGTTCCGTTTCCGATTTGCCTAGCGGTTTTATATCGCCAAGTTCCGTCGGATCCGATTACTTTATCGGCTATTAAAAGCCAGCTAATATTCCGAACGTAATTACGAAAGCTCGACGGAGGAAGGCAGGCAACGAACAGGTGAATATTCAACAAAAGGGGACATTTATTTAGAACACATGCAGTCAAGGCAATGAATGGGGGTAGGGACAAGACGTGAGCAAACAAAAGAACTACAGCCGTTCTTTTTATTATTTACACAATCACTTAGTCAGTTCACTACTTAAGGACAAGGCGCCACACACTTCCATGCAAAAAAACCCCAGAAACGATAGATAGAACAGGGCCCGTAGGCCTTTAAGGTTCCGCGGAGCTGTGGAGACCGAAGGAGCTCCGTGAGACTGTGTAGGTTACCTGCCATCCTCGTGGTGACTCGCTGGGACCTGATTCGGCGACCCTCGGTGTGTCTCGTCGTCAACACGGTAGCTGAAGACTTGGTTGGTCGAGGCCTCGCAGTGCGGCCTGGTCGAGCGGGCCTAGCCGACGACGCCTCAGCGGAGCGAACGGGCCTTGCTCTTTTAGAGTTTATGCTCTCTTAAGAGCCCGCTCACTCCTCAGCGTCGCTCGGACTGTCCCGGGGCCCGATCACTTCGGACCGTTATGTCGCTGACCGGCGACTTCTCTCCGGCTGCAACCCGACCAGCAGCCCTGCACTGGATTCCAACCTCCACCAGACTCCAAAGCTCCATTCCGGACTTTCCAGCTCGACTGCACTCCGATCCTTCCAGCTCGACTGCACTGCACTCTCAACGAACTCCACCACGAACCCAGACTGGACCACAAACCCAGATTCGTACCCAACTCCAACACGAACTCCAGACTCCAGACTGATTCAGACAAAAACTGGACCACGAACCCAGACTTCAGACGAACTGAACTCAGATCTCAGCGATCTAAACCGAAGTGGGTCCAGCGGCCTACAACGAGAGTGAAGGGATGGATGGTGCGGAGGGGTACACTTCTCTATCTACCCTAACATTTATTACACCTAAACTTCCCTGAGGCTTTCCAAAAGCGCCTGTTGCTTAAACTATTGGTTCTACCAACCAAGATTCCCGTTGCCTGTGTTGGTGTCCTCACAAATTTGGGCCTTGCCCTCCAATTTTCCCTCATGCCCTCGCACGATCTCATGGCTGGGACACGTGGCTCCCTTGGCAGGAACTACCCTCTGCCGATTCTCCAACTATGGCACCCCCGGGCCCTGCGACTGTCTCCGAGCCTACCAGCTCCCTAAAACCTGGGGAGTGCCCTCCCTGGCTACTCCCCCTCGATGCTCACGTGGCAGGCTGGTGCCACGGGCCCCTTTGCCCGTGGACATGACACTGCCCACATGGCTTTTGGCGCTACGGGCCCCGCATCATGCGGGCCCACCTGTGCCCACTATGCTATCCCAGCCCCTCTTGGACTCTTAGCCTACCACGGCCGACTAGCCCGGTGCCCGTGTACCCACTAAGCGAAACTCACCGTTCGCAGCCACGCTCCCAGCCCGTCAACTGGACTCCTGCACCCCTCCAAACGGGTTTCGAGCCTACATTCGCACCAACAGCAAAACGACCTCTATTTTGTCAATTTGACGAACCCACTATCTACGATTAACTCTGACCCCGGAGTCCCTTGGGTGGGAATCTCTCCTCCCCAAAATCACTCATCACACCATGCATTCCACATTCACTCCATACACACAGGCCCACTGGCCCTCACTCACTCATCAAGTACATTTTCCATTTCTCAACTCGCATCACATCGCTGAACACTGCCATTCTACTCACTAGAATCCCTCAACTAACTCGTGCTTCCGCGTCATCCCTTACAATATAGCACGTTCCATTTAATCCTACGTAGCTAAGCTACGTCCCCTCTACACATCCAAAGTCTGTCAGTGTTTCCAAAATCCAAAAATCCCTTTTCCCATCCTAAATCTAAATTAAAATCCCTCCAACTAATCCATTCCACGGGCCCCATGAAGACTTGTCCCTGCCCCATGAGGCCGGTCTAACCAAGCTAACCCTTCCCCCTAACTAGCGCCGTTCCTGTGCCCAAGCAGGGGGGTCTTCCACCCTCTGCCTTGGAATCCTGTTCACCCGAAGCGAGGCTTGCTTTGTTTTTTGGTTTTTTTTCTTCTTTTTTTGCGCACCAGCGCGGCAACTCGCAACCTGCACTCTTTCCCCGTGACGTCATGGTAGCTGTTCGCACTTCCCGCACCTCGTCCCTTCTCGGACAGTAACATCCGGCACGGATTCCCCTCCTGCCAGATTCCAACCATTCGTGCAGCCATGATGTCACCCCGCGCATCCCAAGCAAGCCTCGTGTTTCGTTGGGTTCCCCACGCGAGCACATGTGCTCTGCCCATCCGTAACCCGCACCGCGGAATCCCTGATGATGTCATTCGCACCCCGAACTGGCGCGATTTCTCGCGCAAGCCGGGGTACGCGTGACACATCGGGGAAGCCGCTCCGCGCGCTCTGCGAACAGAACGTGCGGCGCAGGTCACATGGAGCTTTACACACACGCTCGTCTGGAGAACCCATCCGTTCCAAATTCATATCCCAGCCTACCTTCTGCCCGTCTACGGGATCGGCTCATTCACCGCGCCGGATTTCACTCGCGCAGACGTGCACGTGGCGGCCTCGTGCGAAGCACAGCACGGACCCTGCGCGCTGCCGTACGAATCCGGCACGGTCCTCGAAACAGCTACGGCCGCTACTCAGCCTTTGTCCCTCGTCTGGTGCCGTTTTCGTCGCCTTTCAACACCCGCTTTCCCTCGTGCTAATACGCTTATTCACCTTGACATGACACTCAGACACGCGGTTGCGTGTTCCCGTATACCAACCATCATCTCCTTCTCATACCGCGACTTCACCCATGCGGTTTCTCTCACATACGGCCTTTCACCCATGCATTTCACCACACTCGTAAACACACACACACCCGAACAACCACGCTGGGAATTCGCGCTACCACAAGGGGTCCCGGGGCTTCCATACCCCCAAACTTCGCGTGTACCTGTCCACAGCTCTAACTCGTAAAGCTCGACCGGACCCACCTGGTCGCGATCCGCTTCTCGGGGGTATATTCCCTACCCTCGTTCCTGAAGAAGGCTATCCTGCTGCTTGCACCAGGTCATGACACATTCCTCCAGCTCACCCCCATTGTCCCTCACTAACTCCATGTGTGTGTGTTCGCTTTAGTTTCATTTAATTCACCCTCTATCTCCCATGTCTCTGTTATTTTTTTTAATTCCTGCGTCTCCCTTTGTGTCTCTGTTAATTCCGTCACCTCGTTCATTACCTCCGTTTCTTTCTGGCTCCATTTTCCTTCCCATTTGAGTCGTTCTTCCTCTCTGAGCCCCCTTAGTTGTTCATTATCTTTTCGGAGCTTTTCCATCTCTGTGGACTCCATCTTTGCTCTCTCCTCAAATTGGTTAATTTCAAATTCATATCGTTTTTGTTTTCTCTCCCACTGTTTCTCATGTTTTTCCTTCTCCAATCTCATAGTTTCCTTCAATTAGCCGATCTCCTTTTCCTGTTTCATTCGTTGTTCCTTCACTATCTCCGTGTACTTCAACCTTGCTTTCTTTTTCAGTTGTTCTTGTCTTTCTTTTTTAATTTATTTCACCCCCTGTCCGACCGTCATTATTTCGCCTGTCACGTCCTTCTTGCCCACCTCAATCGTGGACCACACACCTTTTACACTCCCTTTCAATTCATTCACCTCCTCTCGTATCTTGTCCATCTCCGCCATTTTGCCTTTCACCTCGTCCAATTCTGCCCTCATCGCCTTTTGCTTTGCCTGGAGATTCCACCTCATGCTCTGTGTTTCGCCCCGCAGTGTTCGCATATCGCTCCTGAATGCCTGCATGTTCGCATTCATGTCGCCCCTCATTGCATCCAAATTGCCGTTTATATCGCACGCATTTGTATTCATTTCATTCCTCATTTCTTCCTTCATTTCGCGCGCATTTGTATTTATTTCGCTCATTTCTTCCTTGATCTCTTGCATCATTCGCATCAACATTTCCATCATCCGATCCGTGGGCGGATTCGCACGTGGGGGGCGTTCGTCCGCCGCCACAGCCACTGCGCCCATTTCGGACTCTGCATTTATTTGTGGTGAAAGTTCAACCTGCATAACGGAGCTTTCATCCTGGGCCATAGATTCTACATTAAAAAATATCCCTCCCTGCCCCCGCTCACCTTGAACTGCCATTCTGCGTATCGGAAATAAAAATTTTCCACGCTCAGAATTTGATGGAACCGGAGGGTCGCCTCGCACACCCTTGATCCGGTTCCGTTAATTTGGTTTGGAGGCGTGATGGATTTGAATCCCACTCCCTGACAACAGTGTTGTGGTTCTCGCCACGCGTGCGGGCGACCGCTTTTAGCTAATTCGCGGCCGCACGCGCCCACCGATCGTGGCAATCCAGTTGTATCTTCCGGATCAACACCGAAATCCAGCTACGGATGTGTTTTTAACCACACCGTAGATCAGCCAACTTTTCTGTCCACGCGCTACAGGGTTGATCGCTGAATTGTCGATGTACCTAATTATTTGCGCAGACAGAAATGCCATGGATTTGCACCTCAACGGAGCCTGCACGAAAACGAGCCGCTTTTAAGCAGCTCGTTCCGTTTGAGATTTGCCGAGCGGTTTTATATCGCCAAGCCCCGTCGGATCCGATTACTTTATCGGTGTTAAAAACGAGCTAATATTCCGAACGCAATTATGGCCGTTCAATGGAGGAAGGGAGGCAACGAGCAGGTGAATATGCAAACAATGACATTTATTTATAAATGCACATATGCAGTCAATGAAGCAATGGGGGGGGGGGGATGGGGACAAAGACACGAGCAAAAAAGACCTACAGCGTTTGTCTATTATGTAATGTACAGGCACTTAACCGTTCTACTGAGCGGACAAGGTGCCACAGACTTCCATGCAAAAAAACCCCAGAAAGAAAAGCAAGAACAGGGCCCGCAGGCCTTTGATGTTCCACGGAGCTGTGGAGACCGAAGGAGCTCCGCCAGTCCGTGCAGGTTACCTGCCATCCTCTTGGTGACTCGCTGGGCAACCCTCGATGTCTCGTCGTCAACATGGCAGCTGGTGTATTGGCAGCAGGTTGGTCCAGGTCTTTCCGTGCGGCCTGGTCGATCGGGCCTAGCCGACGACGCCTCAGGAGCGAACGGGCCTTGCTCTTTTCGAGTTGATGCTCTCTTAAGAGCCCGCTCACTCCTCAGCGTCGTTCGGACCGTTATGCCGCTGGCTGGCGACTTATCTCCGGCTGCCTCCACCGACCCACACTTCTGCACGGCACTGCATGCTTGGCTGGACTTCAGGCTCCACTCCGACCTCAACCCCGACTTCCACTTCGAGCTCCACTGCGAACCCAGACTGGACCACGAACCCAGATTTCAGACGAACTGAACTCCCGGGGCCTCAGCCCCGCCTTTAATCGGGTTTGGGGGGGGGGGTGTTTGGTCTTTCACCTATGACCCTTCACCCCCCGCTGGCTCCGCCCCTTTTGCCATTTTGATCCGATCTTGCCGTCAAACGCGGACAAAAGCGGTCGTGGTTGAAATCACCAGCCCTTGCCCCAACGAGGGAGTCCTTGCGTCTGTCGGCGGAGATGCCGCTTGTCCGTGGAATGCCGTTGCTGGCGAAAAGAGGGCGGTGTTTGAGGAGATGCTGTTCGTTTGTTGATGTGGTGAGGGGATGTTGGCGGTTGTCGCGAAGGTGGTGAGAAGATGTTGGTGGTTGTTGGTTAAGGTGGTGAGGAGATGTTGGCGGCTGTGGCGAAGGTGGTGAGGAGATGTTCGCGGTTGTTGCTTAAGGTGGTGAGGAGATGTTGTTCAAAATAATGATAGAAAAGAATAATACTACCTCAAAGATGCACAGCCCGGCTCACAAATAAATCCCGTTAGACATCGGTGGGGAAATATATTCTGGACACGCACTTATCGACATAACTGATCTTCGGGGAACCTGAATGGTGTTCTGTGAGTTTCCACAACCGTAACAATATATATATATATATATATATATATATATATATATATATATATATATA